>VZRZ01004623.1:84961-170044 GCA_013398175.1 Climacteris rufus | reverse complement strand
TGGGACCATATACTACAAAACCCCCAAAAAAAACACCAAAAAAAAAAAAAAAAAAAAAGGTATATTTGATGCACAACACTTTCTTTCACTGTGAATTCATCAGGTAAAAGAGCTTGTCCATACAGCACACCTTCAGTTACGTGAAACAAACCAAGAGATGGGTATGACACATAGCAAGGCATATGTTACCATTAATGTGTTCCTCGAGTGCCTTCAATTTCCATTAATTCCTGTGGAAGATGAGGATGAAGAATATGTCTTTTTAAACAACTAACAGGAATGGGTCCCAAGTCATAGAACATAGTGCTCTGTCTAGGTTAATCATCTTCACTTTGAAAGCAGTATCTTTCTAACAAGAATAATTTCTGAAAAACACTTTGTGACTTCCTGGAAGCCTTGGGAATAAAGACCTTACAAAAACGGAGCTGTCTCAACCACTTTCTCAAACAATCTCTTGCTATTAAGGAGATTTGAAACTGCACTGCAGAACTCATTACCAAAAATGCATCCTTGCAAAAGCACACTGTAATCTGACATGTCTGATGGAACCAGAGCCTCTCCACAACTCAGCTGAGCTCACCCCTTCACTACCACTACAATACTTAGTGATTTAACGCTTCAGCAAGACAACGGCTTTAAAAACAATGAATAAAGACTACGGCAATTTGCCCATTTGCTCCTCCTTACTCTGGAAGTCACAAATGGGATGCTCTCACTTGGAAATCAGACTACTGGCTGATCAGGGTTAAATTGATAGTGAGGTGGGACTAGAAATATTTCTGTACAACTCTAAGCAAAGCTGGCCCTTGGCTGCCAGAGGCCAGAGGTTCAGATTTGAGCTGGACATATCATTTGTACATGCATGGCAAAAGGGCAGGCGGTTCATTCGCACGGGTTAAGACTGAGTTCTGCATTGGAAAGGGATAAAGGCAGCAAGTTAAGGCTTAATGTTATCAAGGTGGACAAAAAGAGCTGTAAAAGTCTCAGTCTTGACCAAAGACATACTTCATCCCAGGCTTTCCCTCAATTTATCATCCTTAAGCTGTTGCAAAGAGCAAAACTAGCTTGGATCGCCACAAGAGGCAGCACTGGATTACAGGCAGCGTTTTAATTCCACTGTGCCCTGTTCATGCTCCTGAAGCACCTGTGAGGAGAGTGTGTGACAGAAGTAACCCTCCTTCCTGGCTCATAGAGCTGCCACACTGAGAATTCCTATCAAGACAGAGAATTCCTTTCAAGACAGGCTGATGGCACAAACCATTGCACAGGGTGAGTTTCACTGCAGGAGTTAACTGGCCTGTATGGAAAAGGCAGAAGCTGGACCTTCCAGTGAGAGCTAAGGAAGACAAACACTAGCTAACATTTAACACATCACCAGGGATGTGAGAAACCTAGATTTAAAATCCCAGGAGTCCTATCACCTCAATGAATTAATGGCCCAATTAAAACACTTATTTATGTAAAATAGAACAGCTCCCAAAAAAGAAGGAACAGACTAGTCAGGCACTAATATATTCATTTGGGATCTCTCTGAATCCAAACTCTCCAAGCAAAGCCATAACCACCTGTGTTTTGACAGAGCTTTGACACCATGCAGAGGAGCAGGCTGTCAAAGTACCGACTCAGCCAACACATCCACATGGCAGAGCACACTGGCCAGGTGTAAAAGCAGGAAAGGCACCTCAGCACTTTGTGCCCCATCTTTCAGCTGGGTTAATTTGTAGCCTTGTGCTCTCAAGCTTATCTGGTCCTTGTTAGTGCTGGCTTGAAGGTCACTGCACTGTCCACCATTCCATAATGCACATATCCTGAGACATCATCTTTTCCATACTGAAGGAAATAACTGCAAACTTTTCAAAATCCTAAACAGAACGATGTAATCCCTAGGATTCACCTCTCCATAACTGAGGATTCACCTCTCCATAACTGCAACCAGCCAGCAAAGAGGATTTAGCAGTCCCTTCCACTCCTTTGGGCATCATCTCTCTTCATTGAGGGCACAAGGATGCATAGCAGAGGGCTTTTTAAATAAGAATCAGTCTTTAATTCAACAGCTGAAGAGAGGGAAGGAGTGGCAGAGAGGAACCACTCTGCACTGTAACACCACAGCATCCCCTGCACTGCTGCAGGAGTGCAGAGGAGCCAGGAGCAAAGGAGCAAAGCTGAGCCTGGAGAGGGGAAAGGAAGGTTTCCTTAACGCTTGGTTTTTCTTATTTCCCACGGACAGATGAATTCTTTTCCCCCCGTACAGCGTTGCCAGCGCTGTGTCGGGCACCACACGGTGGCACTGCAGCCCCAGCTGTCCCCAGCAGCCTCGCCCTCCCGTGGCCCAAGGGAAGGAGGCACCTGAGCTCCGGGGCCAGCCTTGAGCTGTGTTCACACAGCCTTTGATACAGGTAAGGCTTTTTAATAGCTTGATGCAGTTTAGAGGAAGAAAAAGTTGTCCACTGGGCAACTTGCCCACTGGTTTTTACTGCTTAGAATAAAATTAATTTTAAGCTTCTCTGGGGAAAGGTTGCTTGCAGATTGTCTGTCCCAGGACACTGAAATGGCAGTTCTGCTGGCCTGAAGCACTGCTACAACTGCTGACCCCGTTCCTCTCCCACCAGAACCCTGGCAGACAGGTGCTGCCAGTTCATGTTCTCCCACCACGGAGAGGAAAACTAAACAGCAAACCATTCCGAGTCCCTCCCCACAGAAAGCCTGCTGTAAAACTAAAGAGAGGACTTGATGAAGAACCTGATTTGGTTGACAATGTCCCTGCTCATTGCAGGGGGTTTGAACTAAGAGGTCTTGAAAAGTTCCTCCCAAACCCAAACTAGGCCATGATTCTATGATGACACCACCCAAGGTATTTTATTTGAACACACCAGTTTTAGGGCAAATATGCAAGCAATGCCCCGACCTCCTGGCAGTGGGATAGTGCTGTTCTTCCCACGCAGTGCCTGGAGCTCTCTCTCCCTGGCAATGGCCACCCAGGGCTCCCCAGCTGCTCTTCCTTTCTAAACACTTCACACTGCAACAACCAGCAACAGCAGCACAACTCAGTGTGCTGCTGGGCACAGCCACCCCCTACATTAACCAGGTGTTCATTTCAGTGTAACAGGTGCTCACACACACGAACAGACCCTATGACCCTGACGTGTGTGATTTTACACTGCGCTTCAGATGAACCACTCTGCTTCCACTGCTGTTTTTACTACCCAGGAAAGAGTCCCTCCTGCTTTTTGCACCACGACGCCTCTCTCATTCCTCCAAATTTGCTGCTGGGTTGTGGTTTAACACACTGAGGAGATTACATCATACAATCTATGGTGCAACTCTACACACAGATTTCAGAGTTTCCCCAGGAGAGAGAACAGCACTGGATTTCTCACCAACCATCAGTAAAAATGCATTTGGGATTTAGTATTCCCTTTCATCACACAGGAAGGACGAGTATTCCACTTTCAAATGCAAAATAAATTCTTTTTAGCCATAAACACAGGTGCCTTGGCGAACAGCGTTTTGCACAACCTCATCATCCCCCAGAGAGAAAACTGTGCCCTGCAAGGACAGAGAAGCAACCTTTGCAAAGTCTCCTGCTGCCTTGTGCTCTGTATGAGCTCACATCAGCTGCTGCTGGGCAGCCATGTGTAAGGGGACTATTTCTGAATTAATCACCCATCAAACTGCATGTGTGTGCAGAACAGCCGCCTCAGCTGCCGTTCTAAGGTACAAGAAGCCTGATTATTGCTATTTTGCCCTTCTGTTTCTTCTCCAGGATTCGTTTACTGTTGCTGTTTTAACCTGTTCCTATGCTGGGAAGAGGAATTTCTGCAACAAAAATATGCTTGGCAAGATTCTACGTGCGGTCTCACCTCCTACAGCATCTTAAACTGCCAGATATGTCCTTCACCTTGCACCACACAGAAATGCACCCAAGGTGAGACGTGTGGGGGAGGATGCAGCTGGTAGCCTAGGAGAAGAGTGAGGGGGCTGTGGAAGAAAATGGTATCAGACAGAAAGCAACACGAAATCCTTTTCATTTTGAGGAGCATTGAGAGGCACGCCTACAGCCAGTTCTCTTCTCTGATGTCCTCATCATTGCAAGCTCAAATAGGAAATTAACCCCTGCAATTTGGGAGCTAAACAATGAGTGCTCACTGCCAGAAATGAGCTCTGTGAGGCTCCTTATGAGACCCCTCGAGCTGCCCTTTGCTGTTCTTTCTTGGGAGCCTTTCAGCAAGTGCAGGGCGTCAACTGCACCACAAAAATCCTGATGAACAGCAGATCCAAATCCCACATGTGTAGGGCACTTCTAGAAGAGCTCGTTGTTAATAACAATTTCTTATGCACTAATTCAGGCACTAACAGAATGGGAAGTCTGAAAGCCAGGCTACTAAACTCTTTAGAGAATGTTCAAACTCCTATTTTTAGCATCACGCCACACAATGTGCATGAAACTGGATGTAGTGTAAGAACATTTAGGTTGCAAAGACAAGCACTTAAAACCTAAAAATAAGTCCTAATTAAGACCATAATCTTTATTCAGCCCCTTTACACACATGTACTGTGAGACAGCCTGTAATTAAGGATCACACAGTACATCTTGGTGAGACCTGTGTCCCCTTCAGTGAGCAGGCCCAGGCAGCATGCGCTTAAGAAACAGCTTTGAGCACTTATATTCTCCTTCATGCTCAATGGGTGGCAGAAAAACTTTCATTCTGCATGATAAACCTGATTTCTGAAGATTAAATTATTAATTCCCTCACAGGCCTTTCTATAGTTCTCTCTATTATATATATATACATATCTGTAATAAGTACTAATGCATTTATTTTCAAGAACAGCTCTGGGACATGAAAGGCACTTAATCTTTAATTTACAAAGCCAAATACATCCTCTAATTTTGTCTGCACCAAGGAGAAACACTTTGAATCTTGTTTTCCAGAATATATTCCTTACACATAGCATTTGTACTGCAAAAGTGACATTTCTGTGGGCTTCACTTGCTCTAATGGATGCTCACAATTTGTACAGGTACACCATGAATCACAAGCCAAGCTGTCAAATAAAAGGAGGGAACACGTAACTGCTGGCTGTCCTTGAAAACCCAACGTGAGCAGCATCACGCAGGACCTCTGAGGAGAACAAATTCAGAATCCACATCTCCAGAGCAATGCTCAATTTCCTACATGTCCACTTCTACTCTCTTCCTCACGGTTCCACATTTTAAGCATCCCATTTCCAGCACGGCCCACACAAGAACGCCGCCCTCCCTGATGATTAAAGTCACATGGAACTCGGGTCTAGGTGCACCCTGTAAAAGTCATACATATCACGAAAAAATAGAGCACAATGTCACCCCCAGAGGTCTGCATGGGAGAACACACCCCTGATTCCTGCCACTCCTTCATCTGTATGCAGAACTGTCCTCAGGCTCGCTCCTGGGAGTGCCTGGGTGCTCAGAAACACTAAAGCACCTGACACACAAAGTGCCGGGCTACCGTGTCACCACAGTGGCACCTTTTGTACCTGTACCAGGCTGCACCCAAGAACTGGTGAAATACACAATGTGCCTTGCATGAACAACTTAAAAAAATGTACAGAAAGGGAATAACCTCCCACCAGTCAGCACTATGTATAAGGCCAGCTTGGCACCCGCCTTCCAATCAAGCTCCCGGACTAAAGGGCCATCTGCTGACATCTCCTCACACCTTTTGGCAGCCAGTCTCATCAGCCCTCTTCTTCAATGCTCTATCCCTGCCATACAGCAATACTCCCTCATACCCCTTCTCCTAGCCCTATTCCACCCAGGGTGTCCCTGTTCCATCCTCCCCCATTGGGTTTTTGGCAGATCCGTCTCCAGGCAGCACTCGGTGTTTTGCAGACCATCAGAAAGCTCGGCAGCAAGCCCGCTTAGGCTCCTCCTCCTTCCTGAATTCCAACAGCTTCCCTCTTCCCGGCAGCAGCACAACCAAGGCAGGTACCAGTGAAAAAACTTTAGCAGACAAACGTATCGACAAAACTGACAAACCTCTGACAGCAGATGTGTTATTGTATCAATAGCCACAGATGAAAAGAGAAAACCAAAGTTCCACACAGCTACCATCATACAGATTAATGTTTTTAGCACATGCCTCCACTTCTCACCACCCTTTTTTTCCCCCCTACAAACTGGGGGAAGAAAGAGGGCTTCCCCTCCATCCACACCCTGCAGGGCATTACAGTACCTCCTGTAACATCTACACAGTACAATGAACTGGCTACCTTTCTTCTCTCTCCTTACTTTGCTGACTTTTTCAGAAACAGCCTGAGCTTCCATGTAACTGCACTACTGAAATTCCATAAAACAAATTGCCACACTGATACTGAATAACAACACAACCTTTTTTGCCCCCTAACAATAGACATGCAATTCCTGGGAAACTTGTTGGATAATATACACTGATTTAGACTCTTGTTGCAGTCTGGATTATCTTAAGTTTTGGGTAAATTGTTTTGTTTCTTTAGTCATAGAAGGCTCTGTGACTGTTTCTGTCTTTCTATACACACACAGACATCTGTATACACATTTTCTTAAAGCATCTGCTAAACAATCAGTGACCAGAGTAAAAAAAAAGCAGTGGAGAGATGCAGAAACCACTGAAGGAGGTTCTCTTTCCTGCTCTTGGCAGGGAACTCACTTGTCCTGTCATGGATCCAGGAGAAGACTGAAATATCCAATTTTGCAAATGCTGCAATGGATGAAGATCCACCAAAGAATGACATCCTGAAAGAGTCTAAAGAACAAGACAGCTGGGGTACAGGGCTGTTGTAAAGTACAACAGATAAGTCAGCTTATTTCTAATTGACCCAGGGCTCAATCCAGAAGAAAATGAGTTCTTGCAGCCTTACCAGCTCTATTAAACTCTATTGCTATAGGAGCCTCCGCTAACAAGAGTCTTAAAATGCATTAGTAAATTATAATTAGGGATTTCTTATCTCTTTTACATGCTTACAAATTAAAATCCAACTAAGTCAAAGAAAGGCTTCTATTGACTTAGTAGGCTTTGCAGCATCTCCCTGTAATTTTCACTGAGGGTAACAGAAGTTGTGCTTGTAAAGGAAAAATAAGAAGCTAATGTTTTGCCAAGGAGAAAACCACAAAGCGTGAGGAATTCTTGGTGAGCATTGTTTTGTAAACCAGGAGAGCATATGGAAGAAAGGCAGCTTTTCCTCACAGCAAAGAGTGAGGAGAAAACTCGATTTGAGAGTCATTAGTGACACGGGAGCTCAGAGAGACCAATTAAAGCCAACCCCAAAGCAGCCAGGTCAAGCGCTGACTGTGCACAGCCCCATCGTTCACCTGCTATAAAGAATCTGCCCAAAATAGTTGGCTGATGGCAAATGTTTCCTAACACACACATTACCTAAGCCTATTTACCTTCCCCATTTATGGAAAGACACCTACACACACTCCAGTGACCTCAGAGTGAGTGTATCATGGCTTCATTCCTCAGGACAAAGAGAGCAAGTCTTGAATTTTGCAAACGAAATTCAGTTAATCACTTTTACCATGATAACAATTTTTTCTAACAGTGACAGGCTGCACGGGCCAGCAGTGTGACAGCTAACTAGGCTCTAGCCACAGTATCAGCACTCAGTTTCTGCAGGATTTCTGTGCATTTCTGTGTTGTCAGCGGGCATAAGTTGGTTTAGTTTTGGTTTTAACTCAATATTAATATTAAAAAAAAAAATCTCAGAAACACACATATAGTATCGAGAACAAAATTAAAAATTAAATGCATGCATCTTCAGGCTCTGTGCATTCCTTTTCTCTTTTCCTTTTTGAAGGAACCACCCAGAGCCTTAAAACACTTCCTAAAAATAGTTGTTCTAGACATCTCATACACTCTGTAAGTGTAATAGCATCCACGTTGATTTTGTATTGTATCTCTAGCAACAGGTGTACATCACTTTAGTTAATTCATAAACCCCCCTGATTTACAGGACTATTTTTTAGCAGCCAGCATCAGGATACTGAGCTGTCAATCCCATGGAGGTGGAGAAGAGACCACGAGATGCTCAAAATAAATGTGCCTGTCTGGGGACACAATTCTCTACTGGGTCCTGGGCTCTTCCCTTGGGAGTCAACAACTCTAGGAACTCCTGCACAAATCATACAATCATGGAGTAGTTTGGGTTGGAAGAGACTTTAAAGGTCACCTGGTTCCATTCCCCTGCAATGAGCATAATTTACTCTCATGGAAAGTCAGATACCTTTAGACTTGCCAGAATGCTTAGTCTGAATTGTGCTCAATTCATTTATTCCATTTAGCAAAAATTAAATATACTGATTGCCCACCATCAAGGGTAAATCTGTATTAAAACTGTGAATAATTCATTACAGTAAACAACCTAGTGCTGCTTGTCCAAGGCTCCAGCAGCCCTACAAACTGACAGCTCTACATCCAAAGGCAGGCAGAAGTAAGCACTTCTCAGAACAAAACCCAGAGTAATTGGTTTCCTGACACTTCTCACAGAGCCACAGCAGCAATCTGAGCTCGACACTGCCTGAAGGGCAGCAAATTGTCGGTGCTTGGGATGGGGATTTGCACCCCATGTGGAATCAGATCATCAAATAACTGCCCACACAAACTCAGAGGTGTCTTAGATGAGTTACACTGAAAACATCTCTGTAGTTATAAAAACTTCCTGTGAAACTTTTGCAGGTGGATAATGACTTGTCAGTACAACAGTCTTAATGAGGTATCTCAGCAGATCATAAAAATATGTATTTCCCACGGTAAAAGTTGCTTTTGCTTATAGATGGGGAGAAAAGAAAAAAAGAAAAAGACACAGAACAGCACAAGCAATAATTTCCACCTGCTGAAACATTTCTGCAGAGGAAACTATCGTTTTCAACAACAAGCACTGTCAGTCAGGACTCAAAATTAATGAGGAACCTAGGGATGGGGAAAAAAATCCCCAAGCTAAAGCTATTTCTGGATGCTACTCTCCATCTGCAGCACTCGTGAGAGCAGTCTCCACTGGGATGTAAACAGCCACACCACCTGGGAGTCAGTTTACCTGCAGGTTTAACCTGCTCTAGATTACCTGTTTTGATGTTTTACCTTGATTTGTCTCAGGACATCTCTATAAATAAGTCTAAAAACTGTTCCCATCGTTTTCCACAGAATTACCATGCCAGAAACATGCATCATGGAGCCTTTGGCTCCAGTAAACATGCTGAGGCATCATGAGGTGTAAGGTGCAAAGTACAGCTATTTTTTGTATTTATCACACAACTAAGGTGATTACAGCTATACATAGAGACATATAATTTACATACTTCTACATAACGTTCCAAATTAAATTCCAAGGTGAAGATGCACCTTCAGAGCTCCAGAGTAGGAGCACATCTGCAGACGTTCCAGCCTGAGCGACTGTCAGCGCTGTGACGTATTTGTGTTTTATTTTAAAATCCCACTGCACGAAAGGTCAGCTCTCCATTATCACCTGATGTGCATCTGCTGGACAAGCCAAAGGAATCATGCTGATTAGGGCTTGGTGAGGACCTGTCCTTGGAGGTGGTCCTACAGTAGAAGGAATGTGGTAATTAGGACATTTCTTTCTATATCATTTCAATCCTCTCTCGGACCCATTTGGTCACTTAAACACGCCACCTTAGCAATTTTCTTCCAACCCAGGGCGGTAACATCGCTGATCTGAAATTTGGCCACGCTGTTCCAGGAGGCTGAATAGCTTTCTCTGAAAGACTGGGCTAATTACTATAATCCCTGCATCTTTACTGAGGTGGCAAAATCTCCAGAGACTGGAACTGGTGACGATGGAGTGACAATAGGCTTAGGGACAAAGTCTCTATATTAAAAAACTGGATGTGCTCAGTGCCAGCAGCTGTGACTAACAATTATTTGTTTTGTTTTCCCTTCTTTTTCTCATATTCAGATGGTATAAATAACAGTAGCAGTCAAATAGGTTGCTAACCAAGCTGTGGAAAACAGTTACAACTGGAATTAAGGAAAAAGGGGGGGTAAAAAAAAAAAGCAAACGCCAAGCTCTGGAACAGGTTGCCCTGGACAGTGGTGGAGTCACCATCCCTGGAGGGATTTAAAAGATGTCCAGATGTGGCACTTGGGAATATGGTTTAGTGGTGGGCTTGGCAGGGGAACAGCTGGACTCAATGATCTTTGAGGCTTTTCCACCCTAAATGATTCCACAGTTCCACGGAACACCAGAGGAACGCTGACACACAGAAAACCACTAAACCAAATCCTCTGAAACAGTCAAAGGGTACAGGTTTTTAGCAAGGCTCTGCTGCCCTGCCTAGGCACAGTTGTGCCCTTTGAAATGCCAAGAGCAGGGTGACTGTCACCCAGGCAGCTGCAGTGCTCCGCTGACACCAGCATGGCTCAGCAGAACAGGGATGGGACTGCATCCCAGGGAACACTGGATAACCTTCACAGAACCACACAGAGCACTTCCATAACAATGGAGCAGCCCTGACATAAAGGGAATAATGATCAGAAGGAGCAGACAAAGTGAATTTGTTAAGAACCTAATCACGTCAAATAAATCACAACTTTTGGGGTGGTTTTATTTTAATAAGGCCTTTCCAACAGAGCTGCATAAGCGAACTGGTATGGAATAGATGGAGATAAAATTACCACAATAAGGCTACTTCTTCCTATTAGAATAGAGGAAAACCTCGGAAGGTGAAACATGTGGGGACCTCTCCCTTAGTGAGAAGAGGAGGGGATGGAATCACGTTTTCTCAACTCATCACACTGCCCGAAACCTGGTTTAACTTCAAAATCAGAACTGGGCAAAATTAGACAAAAAAGTTAAAAGTGTATCAATCACAAATTCTACCCATCTGAGTGGAGCTTTTCTGGTTTTCTGTCAGCACAGATGATACAGAAATAGGGCTCTATGCTCACACATTTCATACATTCTTCAGCTCTAATTGCTAGTGTTCATGCAGTCATCTACTAATTGCATTACTTGTTATTTCCAACACAAATCCAGAACACACATATCTCCTTACTCCATTTGTCTCTTCAAAAGCATTTCCTAGTTGTGCATAAAAAGCCTTCCCTCAGAAAATAATCAGAGGAAAAAATTCCAAAAGTGCTGCAGATAACGCTAATTCCAATGTACATCTTAGTAATGAAGTAGCCTTTGATTTGGACACTTGTTTCAAGAAAATTAACATACAAACCAGAAATTTGTACAGATAAGACAAAGGATGAAATTAATTTTAACATTTCTTTCTCCCTCTTTTTTTTTTTCCTACTTTTTCCAGTAAAAATGGGGGCTGGTGCCTTTCATACACCAAGTACCAACTTGTCAGGTGAATTTTGGTACCATCTAAAGTGGGTTTTGTCATCCAGCAAAAAAACTGACCATCACTTTCTTAATGTACTCTGACTCCTTTGTTGACACACAGAGGGTGTAATGAAGGCAAAGAATCACAGAATGGCTTGGGTAGGAAGCGACCTTAATGATCAAAGTCAGCAGCAGAGGTTCATTAATTTGCAACCAGTTATGCTTTAAAAAGCCTAGTGAGAGAGTGACCCTTCCTAGTCTGAAAAATGAGGGTACAATGATGCTTGAATCAAATAATATAAAATTCTTTCTTGCTAATTCTGTTAATGTCATTAAAATGCCTTAAAGTTACATCAGTAAACCACGAAGCTGAGTCTTAATGTTCATTAAAGAACTGCACAGAGAGAAATGCTTATTTAAAGCTAAAATGCCCCAGGCAATGGGCAGTAGCCCCCCCAGATCCAGCACTTCCCAGGAAGCAGCTCATGGACATGCAGGAAGGAAACAGCAGCCACCATCACTACCACTATTTTATCCTTTTAAAGAGAAGACTTGAAAAAAGATATGCAGCTGTTTTCATCACAACAGAGTGTACAAGAGCCCCGAGGCCAGGACTGACATCCAACACCCACAGGGGCTGTAGGGAACTGTGCTCCATGGTTGGAGCAGATGGGGATGCCCTCTCTGGACACCACCCAGTGAAAGCAAGGCATGGATTTCAGACCTTCCAGGAAAGGCTGACTACACATAAAACCCTTCTGCTACAGAGTTATGCTTTTAACATTACCAGGGTATAATATTAAAAGAGGGAGAAATGGAGATTTAGGACCCAAACTGAGGTGCAACATCCAGATTGATTCCTCAGCCCTGTTTCCATCCTGCTACCAACACCCAGGGGACCTTGGTGCATCTTGTGTGATGCACATGTGCACCTGCAGGAAAAGAAAACACACACACCATCCCCACTAAACACATCTTTTGGAAAAGCTGTTAATGATTTCTCAGCATTCCTCAGTCTTCCTCATCTGTAACTTCCATTACAGCTACCCAAAGTCAATCCCTCCACTCCTTGTCTGCAAATCAGAACCAAACTGAGCATGTTCATACTTCACTATGAAAGTCATTAACAAAGAACAGAGTTTACCTCCAAGATTGACCTTAAAAGCAGCACTACTCATGCTAAAATGGCACGGTAAAAGCACTGAAATATGTTTTACCAAAGGGAATCACAAGATTGCAGTCTGGGATTTAAGAAAGTCTCAGTGACATCATATCCTTTAAACTGGATGTGATTAGCAGGTTACCCTGAATATTCTCAGCATCTTCAACTACACATTTCTGAGGTGACATACACACATAAATGCATACTGACCTGGGAACGTTTAAATAAATGCAGCCAAACGGATTCAAACCCTTCTGACAACTCTCTTAAGGCTTTTAAATATTAATTACTCTTTTTTTAAATGTAAACTAAGAGAAATAAATATGTATAGGGCTTCCAATTAATACACAAATGCAAATACAGAGTAGATGATATGAAGCTGAAGTGTCATGCCAAAGCTACTCTGAACAAGAACACCTTGAGAGCTGTAATACAGAAATACAAAAAATTAGTGAACCTCAGAAAGAATTAGATACATTTCAAACTATCTACTCATTAAATACCAAAAGCACTAAAATGGCATGCTGCTTTACAGTCTTCCACTTTTTTAAAGCAGCAGACCAAATGAATCCCCATGCTATTTGCCCTCTTTGGCATATCCTCAAATAAAACACCACCTGGCTTAATTCAGCACAATTGAAAATATATCACTCATTGCGGAGGAGCTGAAACTCTTGTCACCACCTGCCAGGAAGAAAGAAGAACCTGGAGTTCCCAGACCTAAAGTTCTCTGAACATTTAGTACACAAAACATTGGGGGTTCATTTCTGTATAATCTAAACCAAAAGGAGATAATTTTTTTTTTTTTTTAGAGACAAGGCATGGGAAGGCACCTCTTCTCCCAAAGACTGGGAAGGTGAAGGGGAAGCTGTTGTCATTAATCTCAGCCCTGCCCAGGCTGCCACTGCCTGCTGTCACATCCCCTCTCAGGGAGCCCAGCACCTGCACAGGGCTGACAGTGAGACTGGCAGAAGCACAAGGGCTTGGATAAACTCTGAACAAAATGCTTGGCTGGCAGCCACGGCCAGTGAGACAGAGGTTTTAGGCATAGTCTTTAAAAACATCAAGAGAAGAAATGCAGCAATGAGAGACATAAACCATATTTTCAAAATTATGTCCACAGAACAGAGAGATGCTGATAAAACCCCAGTATTTTTTAGAATCAAAACACATTTTTTTTCAAAGTTGTTCCATTTTAGAGTTTCAATTACTTTCCTAAAAACCTTCCCATAACTTTCAGTGAGTCTCCATTTTATTTCACTGCAACTGTATTATGTACCAGCAATCCAGTTGTGAAACCCCTGCAGTTAGTAAGTTCCCAGAGGCTACAAAAACATTTCTTCATTTAGAACAGCTGAAGAAATAGTTCTTTATTCGAGCAGACAGATATATGGAAGGCATTTAATGACCTAAGAAAAAAATCCCCTGAGCAATGCGTGGAGTGACAGCGGCTGGAGTGGACAAAGGGCTTCAGCAACCATCTGAACCTTTGAGGCCAAACCTGCAGATTTCTGTCAACTTTAACACGTTGACTGAGGTCAATGTAAAGAAAGTATGTTTCAAGTATGTTTCTTTCACCTCTGTCCTGAAACATTTTGTAAGACAAAATTTAATTAAAATAGAATAAACCCCTAATAATCCCTCCTGTTATTTGTAAGGTTTTTCCACACCTGGATTTTTTATTTTTTTTTTGGTAGTTCTTCTGCATCAGCAGCTCACTGTGCACAGCACACTCCACACTCATCCCATGCTAACTGCTGCCTGCATTGCCTTCCCTGCTCCTCTCAGCCACAGCCAAAATGAGACAAACTCTGGACAACAAAAACATGCCAGAGTAGAACTTCACTGTCTTCTCCATTAGCACAAACATCCAGTGACATCACCCTTACCCCCCTGACATTTCTCCTGCAGTGACAGAAACTCATCACCTTGAAGATGCCATTGTGCCACGAGTGCCACTGTTCCCAAGGCTCTCCCAATTAACGTGCCCTCCCTGGTGTCCTTGGAGCGCTCCATGGATGTGTCACACCCGAGATCATCCTCAAGGCTGCACTGTCTGTACACCAGCACCTCTGATGGAGGCTTCCAGCAATGCAGAACAGTGCAACAACTTTGGTGAAGTCACCTTCTGAGTGTGTGAAAGGAACCCCTCAAACCTGCTACAGCCTGAGGGCCTTGGCTGATGGAACAGGGCAGTGTCAGTGTTCCAATTCGGGCATCATAAATAGGAAGCTCACTTCGCATTTTGGAAGCAGCCACGCAGAATGATTTGCCAAAAACTCATCTTGATTTCCAGCAACACTTGTAAAAAACCTCATGAAACAGAACTCTGAAGGTTGCAAAAACTGAAAATAACTCTCCCCAGAAGAAACAGTTGTAATGCCATCTGAAATTTAAAAATCTACCTATACATTTCACTACCAATATGTGATAGACTTACTCAGTCCTTACTGCTGAGATAGAGTAGGTCATAGCTGAGAACTGCCTTTCTATTTTAAAGGTGAATTGACATGTTTCAGGAAGAGGAGCAACTGCATGTTCCCACAAGCACCTGCTGATTTTTATGGCACAAGCTGGGAGATGGACGGGTGGTATTTTACGTTTTCCACAAACATCAATATATACTAATGGCTGTCATCACCTCTGCAATAAAACCAGCCAGTAATTTTATTAGGTAACAAGGAAAAATTTTCCAGAGGAGGATTAAACACCTGGCCCCAGAATTTATCAATCTAAGCTCTAAATATACTGAAAGCCAGTCCTAATTCAGCTATTCACATAGCCAAAAACATCAAGGGTAAACAAGAAAATACTCAACTCATTCCTGGTGGGATGAATCTCAAAGCCATTAAGAGGCAGTCAAAATTCCTGCAGGTAATGGAAATCCTTCCATAAAGTTCAGCAAGCTTTGACTCAGGCTCTAAAAATGAACTGTGGGTTTTGTTTGAACACAGCTAAGGTAAGGGTCTCTTTTCTAGGGCACATCCAACCTGCACGAATCCCTAAATACTTTAAGGAACTTCTGAGAAAAGACTTTGGGCTCAGAAGGTCTTTGGGTGAAAAGGAAAGGGCAGGGAGAGCACAGAGTAGAGGCAGGGTTTTAAAACAGAAGGGTGCAGGGAATAAAGGCCCCTGTAGCTGCTCCCCAGCAGTGGGAGGGAGGCAAAGAGTGAGGATCACTGGGTTCTCAGCCTTGTTTTGGCACTTGCACCTGAGGCTGCCCCAGGCAAAGCCGTGCAAAGCCACTGCCTGCAGTGATACCAGTTTTCTCCTGTGAAGCCCATTAGCTGCAATGATGAAAAATGCAGTTTGAGAAAACGAGTGTGTATTAACATCACCACTCTTAGAATGGCAGCCCAAACTCAGTCAGTCGGACCAAGCGTTACAGCAACATAAATCACACTTTCATTTCATTTCATGTTCCTGCAAATCACATTTCAGACAGAAAAAAGCACTACATAATCACCTGCTTTTCAAGCTGTTCCAATAAAGGGTTTTTTAAAGTACATAACAGTGAAAAACATCTCCCTGATAATCTAGTCAAGTACTTATTTCTAAACACTGTTACAAATGCCACAGCTACATTATGGACTGTGGAGACTTTTCAGACTGGAATCTGAGGCATTCAGTTTCCTCCTATATTGACTAGGCCTTCCCTTTTGGGAAGATGAACTACATCCATTTTCCCAGAAAGTTTCAGTAAATGGTTACCCATTCGTTCCCTCCTTTGGGAAAAAAATAAAATAAAATTCATCATCACACTGATCCTCCCAAGAGGGCAGGTGGGAGGAAAGAAATGAAGGTCCCAGTTCAAATGTCCCTTATCCATGCGAAAAATCCCTTAACTATGGGCTCCAGCATCAACATCCAATGCAGGAAGCTTCCCTGACTCCAACTCTCACTCAACTGGCTTGTAACCATATCTTCATCACTTTGATTACATCAAAAAGGTCAATTTCATTAACAGTACTTACCACTTACATTCAGCAATTGCTTTGTTTTGTTTTAAATGCATCTGGTTTCCATTTGGGTGAAACTAAAATGTGCAGAAGAGATTTCCAGCAGGACTTTTTTCCCCTCGTTCGCTAAAAACATTGGGATTCCATACACAGAAGTGCTATGTAAGTACAATCCAGACTGTGTTCTTTCTGTTCAGAGGTAACAACTGGTCTATAACAATGATTTCTAGGAAAGGGTGGTTGTACATCACTACCCTAATTGCTGTCAGCCACATTTCCAACGGGCCACACTCCTGAGCTCCTTCTGCAAAGGAGCAATCTGGAATCTTAAAGTGTACATTAGTGCATAATGAGTTCCTGGCAGCTGTTTTCCAACTGAAAGCCATCGCCTGCTGCTTCTGTTGGGGATGTGGCTGTGAAAAAAGCAGTTCTGCTGCCGAGCAGGGGGGAGAGGGGCGTGGATAAACGCAGGGCTAAATAACCACAAGCCCTCGCACTCTCACACCTCCAGGCACAACTGCAGGGACTGCGGGCTCTGCCAGGGCCATGGTTTCCTTGAGCAACACCTTCTGCACCATTAGAAGATGTTAATTAAAAAGGAATGCAACAATGAAAGCTGGGCTTGTCTCTCAGGCAGGGAACGCCAGGTTCAGGAGGGAATATTTACACCTCTCCTCCCCAACTCGGAAGGAAAGGAAACGTGTTACCAAAGAAAATGCGTAACTCACATCTACACCCATTTAACTTGTATTTCACACCAAATCAGAGGCCAGCAGCAGTTCCTAGGGCTGAGTGGGAGACCATTATCTCTACCCAGGGCCGTGACCTTTAGACAAGGCACAGAACACGTTTCCCATCTCTCTCTTCCCCTTGTTTTCTCCAGTGCTGCAGTCACGGTTCTGTCTTCACTCTGGGTAAAGCAGCGATGGAAATGCCAGCTCATAAAGCCCCTTTTCTTCAGCGTTTCAAAGCTAATGAGCATGAATCACAGACGGATTGGAAAATCTGTGCCCATTCCAGAGCTTCTGCTGCCGCTGCCCACCCCGCCCTGCTCTGTCAGGGATGCACAGCACAAGAGCCCAGCTCGGTGGCTGCTGATGTGGCCAAGCTCATCCCGCAGGGACCGCAGCCCACTGGGCTGTTTTGCCATGCTCGGGGAAAAAAAGCACAACCAGGGTGGGATGGGGCACAGCACCGCATACCCCAGTGCTCACACACACCTCCCAGGGCCTCCTCCTCCTGCTCTTTATGCCTATTCATTTTTGACTTTTTGATTAGATCATACCAATGGCTCCACCAGCACGGTCAGATGAGGTTTCTGGTGGTTCACGCCATGAATAAGTGCCACTGTTTCGTGACATTTATACGTTGACATCTGCTCTCCGACGCTGAAAGCTGCCAGATGCTTTAGATACTTGACTAGCAGAGCCTTTTGACCACAAGAAAATTGTACAACTCTTAATACAGTAAGAAACAAACAAAATAAAACAAACAAAAGAAAAAGCCAAATCCACAGAATTACACCTTTCTTGTCTTATAGAATCATAGATTATTTTGTTACAGAAGAGACTTTTGGAGATCATCTACACCCTAGGTGACCTTTTGTACAAAGGAAGGCTAGCTTCAAAGTTGTATCTCTCTCAGGACCATTTCCACTTGAGTTTTGATTATTTCCAAAGACAGGGACCCACCAGTAGGCTGTCCAGGCAGCTCTCATTATAATTTTTGTTTCATTCTATGCAATCGGAATTTGCCTCACCAAAACTTGTGTCCAAAGCCTCTAATCCCTTGACTGAGTACTTGCAAAGAGTCTGGCTTCAATTTTTTTATGCAATCTTCCATCAAATACTTGAGACTGTAATTAGACCCACCTCTTTGGCCTTTTCTTCTTCCGTCTAAACTAATGGAGCTCCATATAGCCTATAGAAGGGTGTAAATTGTTTCTAAACATCAGTTCCCACTTTCATTTACGTACTTCAAAACTATCACCAAATGTTCTTCACTGAACTAGGCTGACACGCACTTCAAACCCTGCCTTATAAAGGAACAATAGGAGCGGAACAATTAGCAGATTTAATTGATCATGAAGCTAAATTGATGCAGGGGTCTGTGCATTCCTGGTGCCGATTGAAATCCATACGCTCTGCTTGCTGAGATCCACTACTACAGTGTAACAAACGCATGGCAGTAGAGCCTGAATGAAACAAATAAAAGCAACCAAACCCTCCTGAACTACTCAGCTTGTGGCAGAAACCTATACACTGCTTAACCTAAAAAAATCACTTCCAACTGCAATTACTGCCGTTTGCTCTTTCCTTTCCTTTGGAGCTGATCCTATTCTCCAGAGAGCACTTCATTCATGGACTAAATTGGTGCGTGTGTGTGTGTGAGCTGAACTGAGAGAAAATAGAAGTAGGTTACAAATTGTGTACCTGCCTGTAACCCAAGTGAAGCCAGCTGGAAGGAACCACAGAAAAGGTGAGAGAACATGAGTTGCTGTCTACCTTTTCTCCCTAAATTTCTGCATGCTCAAGGTATGTTTTTATTTCAAGAAGGCTTGGGGAAGACCAGTCAATTCCCAAATTGTCTTGCAATGCCCAAAAGGATACACTGCCTTTCTGTGTAAAAGGTAAAGATATAATACTACATTTCCATCCTCCAAAATCATGTTTGAAAGACAGAAAGATGAGTTTGAAAAATCAATTACGTGCCCTTTCAACTACGTTTTTGTTACCAAAAAGTGACCTGAAGTAATTCACTGCCTCTCTCATGCAATTTTAGAAACAGCTCTGACGGTGCCTTAAACATTGGCCCATCTCCATCTACTTTTTAAATATTATCTCCTCCTGTATTTGGTGCCAGAGAACAATGAAAAGAAGTGGAAATAAATGTGAAAACGAAAAACTACTAGGATCCCACTGAAAGAATAACAGTACTGCAAATTTCTACTGAAAATGGAAATACTGGATTATTCCTACCCACTATAGGCATAATAACAGGAAGTTTAAACTTCCAGTTCAGCAATTTCTACAACCAAGACAAAAGCAGCCTACTTAATCAGCTAGGAAAGATTTTGAAATCATTAATTCCTGCAAATAAATGAGAATGGAAGAGCCCCTGGCCATCTTCGGATTTTCTTGGCCTCCCTCTGTTCCTTGCATTTCAGAGCTCCAGGGCTCCCAGTGTCTAACCTAAATATCTACGTGCTGCATATGTCACTCTCAATTTGTAGAGTGCAAAGACTTGCCCAGCCAGAAATGTCACCTAAAGCAGCAACACGGCGTGCCCAGCGCAGACAGGGACACACAGCCACAAGCCACGGGATGTCTGACAGGGACAGACGTAACTTCTACACTGTAATGATTCCATTAATAAGTAAACAGCTTCCACTGGAAGTAGTTCACCTATTGCATTCAATTTTATTTAAAATAGGAGAGTATGCTTAGGTTTGGAAAGGAAGTCTTATTCCTTTTCCTTTAAATCAGCACTACATCTTCCTCCAAGTCTTTTCCAATCTGACTCCAAGCTTTTAATTTCTCTTAAGAATGAGCAATACAGGTGACAAGGCTGGAATTCTGCAATAAGCCAAAATGGATCATTTTTGCATTGATCCATCAACAGTGTGTGGTTTATGAAGAGCCTGCAAGTTTAGGAAGAACCTGTGACTCCTAGAAACCCCTTTGCCATCAGTGCTCTTAGTACTACATAGAGTAACATGCTTCATTTTCCACATGACCAACAGTAGCTGGTTTTCATCTGAAACACTCTAGAATGAAAAAAAAACCCTCCTTGAAAGGAATTCTTGGAATTTAGTACTTGAACCCTTCACAATACAGGTCAGAGGGGTGTCCCCAGTGTCCCCAGGGAGGCAGGACAGGGGGTTTGAGCAGGAACGCACGACAGGGCTGCGAGACGCGCCGGTGCCGCACAAGCCGTGCCACACTTGACAGCCCCGGGCATCCTGCAGGGAGAATGGGAAGCTGGCTGGGGAAAAAGGGACTTGATTCTCTGAGTCAGCTGATGTTTGGCAAACATTGGTGAAAATGAGCAAGGGCTGAGAGTGCTAAACCGGGAGCGCAGAACGGGTGGATGCAGGCCCAACAAGCCACGGCAGCCCCTGCAGCAGCCACCACCGAGCCAGGTCCTTTCCTGCCTGCTATCTTCACACTATTTCAGCTGTGAAATGCAGCACTGGCTCCAATCTGCTAATGCACTGCGACAACTCCGTCCCTATTGCTCTGTTAAGAACACAGGAGCATTTTTAAAACAATATATAGGTTACCTTTAAAGGCCACAATGAAGAAATTTAGCCTTCCAAGTTGTGTTAGTTCTAAGACTTGTTCACAGCTCATTCCATCAATACCACAGAGCACAATAATGCTTGAGTTGACCCTGTTACACAGGAACATACAGACCTAGAAAAGCCAGGCTCAGCTGTGGGGCCCAGACCACGTGTGCTCTCTGTCTCGCACACTTTACAACACTAGAAAAACAACCACAACTACACAAAATGCTCTGGTCCAGATGTTCAGCTCTAGCACACATCACTTTTTTCCCAGTCATGTTGCTCTAAGTGAATGGAAATTAATTCTCCAGAGTGTCAAGCACCACGGAGCTGTGGTGACAGAAGCACAGGGCATTTGCTGGGACACAGAGGTGAGACCATCTATCCCCACAGTGGGATAGATACACAACAATTTTGGGTTGTTACCATCACACATAGCAACTAAAGCTAAATACAGCAAAGCACTTGCAGCTACAATGTTAGTTTTACACCTGGCACAAAATGTGCTGGAAGACTCGTGACAGGAAGAAAAGACAAAGGGAACAAGCAAATGCTGATCTCAATAATGCAAGGATGTCAGTGGAGTTGCATCAGATTCACGATAGTGCAAACCCTCTTAAAGCACAGGGCAGACATTCAGAATGACTGATTTGACCCTTAACAGTCTTAACAAACCTGTCCATTACTTAAAAACAAGCTTTTTTTTTTTCCTCCATTTATTCTCTTCTTTCCAGAGCAAATTCCAGAACCATTTCTCTGCCTGTTTACTTTCAGGTAAATTGGATTCGCTCCACTGAAAGCAAAACAGTTCAAGTTCTCTCCCACTGGTTCAGCTGACAGAACAAGACCTTCCAGCATTACAGAAGCTGTGCTACCAGTAAAATTAGCAATATTGAACACCAGTGAGCTGGGTTAACTTGTAACTACCACTTTTCCTTTGTGATAGAGTATGTTAGATATCTAGTGCTGAAAGAAAGAAAAGCCTGTGGTTTTTCTCATTAGCTCTTTCTGCCTGTTCAATTTACAGTGTATTGACTGAAGGAAAACCTTCCTTCTTCTAAAACTAGAGGATGTGATATCTCTCAGATGGCAGACTCTGGTTTTATCCTGGGATCACCAAACAGCACAGCCAGGAACAGTGTGGCCACAGCTATTTGTCTGTCACCAGTAATAACAGCAGAGTGTGGGACAGAGCAGCAACTAGAGAGGGCCCAGTGGGCCTTCACAAGCATGGAATGAAGGCAATTTAGGGAAATGCCACCCAGCAGTCTGGAACTGCTGTCCTACCCGGTCCCCACTCCAATTTCGGGAGAGATGATCACTGGTTCAAACCCTTCTCTTGAGGCCACTCAATTTTGCACTACATTTGGTAGTTGCCAAGGCGAAATAACCAGGTAAACAAACATTTTAAAATACTTCAACAGCCACATTTAGCATCAATTGAAGTGCTGGGTAATATTATAACAGCACTGTAAATGGTGTAGAGGAGAGCACAAAACATGGGATCAAGAGGAACCTCCTCAAAGGAGTTGAATCCAGTCCAGCCATATGTTAGAGAAATCACATCTCATGCATAATTAAGTTTCTCTCGGCTTTTTATCTGATTAAACCTATTAGAAGGCTGCAGAAGAGCCTCATTTCCTTTTCCCCTCAGGTTGCCTTTGCTGGAGCAGACTAAAGCCAAGCTACTTTGGATTCTGTGTAGGACAGGCCGACTCTTCGGGCAATCCTTCTCCACATGTTTTGTGTACATTGGGATTCTTGTTCCTGAACATAAGTGACCAACAGGACACTTGTATTCCAAAATGGATCTCAACTACCTTATGCACGGAATAAACAGTCAAGTCTCAAAATTAATTAAAAGGATTAGCTTCTGCACTGTAATGATTCCATTAATAAGTAAACAGCTTCCACTGGAAGTAGTTCACCTATTGCATTCACTTTTATTTGAAATAGGAGATTATGCTTAGGTTTGGAAAAGAAGTCTCATTCCTTTTCCTTTAAATCATCTTCCTCCAAGTCTTTTCCAATTTGAGTCTGACTCCAAGCTTTTAATTTCTCTTAAGAATGAGCAATACAGGTGACAAGGCTGGAATTCTGCAATAAGCCAAAATGGATCATTTTTGCATTGATCCATCAACAGTGTGTGGTTTATGAAGAGCCTGCAAGTTTAGGAAGAACCTGTGACTCCTAGAAACCCCTTTGCCATCAGTGCTCTTAGTACTACATAGAGTAACATGCTTCATTTTCCACATGACCAACAGTAGCTGGTTTTCATCTGAAACACTCTAGAATGAAAAAAAACACCTCCTTGAAAGGAATTCTCAGAATTTAGTACTTGAACCCTTCACAATACACTTCGCAGAAGTCAGAAGGAGACCTGAAAAAACAAATGTATTCCAAATTCCAGATCACTTGCTGCATTACCCCTTCAACACCCATCTCCATAAAGTTACACCAGCAGCAGAACGAGGGTGTTCTGTCCTCTACTGCATCCTGTGCTCTCCAATACTGGAACTGAATGTAAACAGACTTTTTTTCCCAGGAACACAAGTTTCATCGTATCCCAGTTATCACACGGACGCAAAATACCACAGGAAAACTGGACACAACCCTACCATTGAATTAACAAACCTATCAAGGCAGCCCACTCACCAGAACACACAAAGCCACCACCATCACCATGAGGATTAAATATGGCTTTGCATAGGTAGCAATTTTCTCCATTTTACAAAAACTCCAATTTTTCCCATCCTGCGTTAGGACAAAACAGAAGCCTTCCTATTTTAAAGTGCGTGTGCATAAAATTAAAAAAAAAAAAGGTGTACTGCTGAAAATTAGAGAAAGTTCTACATGGCCTCCTAGCCAGGACATCCTCCTGGAATACAGAAGATCCAGCTGAGCGCCGTATCCGAGATGAGCTGCTCTCTGTCTCTCCCAACACACAGATCAAACTCATCGAGCTCAATTAATATTTAATTATCCACACAAAAGGGATCAACTTCCACAGAACAGATAGAGGGCATATTGGCTGGCGCAATGCAGCTTTGTTCAGCAAAAGTAGTTCAGGACCTGAAAACAGGCTACATTGCTTGGGATTTTGGAGCTCTTGCACGTGTCACTTTTGTCTCTGTTCCCAAAATAAATTGTGCCTACCTAGTCAAAACACAGAGGAATTCAACCTGGAATTCTTGGCTACTCCAAGGTCTATCTTTATCATCAAGAAAGTTACCAATTTTGAGGTTTTTCAGAAAATAATACATAGCATTTTAAAAGGAATATCAAAGCCTGGAATTGTATTTCTTCAAGAAGCCACTAATGGTAAAGATTCATGAGAGCTCATCTTATACCAGACCTGAGCCACCACTATCCAGTGCATCCAGACTCGGGGATTAACCATTTTTTGCTTAATATTTGTTAACTGAAAGTGCCTGATTTATATTTTCTATTTGCAAAAGACTGATAGTTGTAAAAGGAGATACCCAAGCATTTAGGATGCTTTTGAAAAACAAAGATGAATCAGCTGTTGGAAGACTCTGAACATGGAAACTCAATTTAAGAGATGCTTTCCAAGCATTCATTTGGCAGTTGTTGCAACCTTGAAAGGCTCTGGGCCACCTTGCTTGGAAAACAAGAAACTACAAATACAGAAATTAAAACAGAAGCGATCCAAACACCCACTCTGATTCCTGAGATCTTCAAAACCTCTCTCCTGGTATGATACTGTTCCCAGATAACCTAGCAGACCAATTAAAGCATTGGGTATGCACCTAACCTTTTGATTTTGCTTCCTTATCTGAATTTCCATGCCCTCACAAATAAACCTTTCAGATTTGGAGGTGAAACAAAGCAGATATCCTCTTTCCTGCTCGGTTCTGCTTCAATATAAGGCCAAGATGCTATATAAAAACCCCCACTGTGTGGAGATCCAGGCAATATTCCAAGCACAATGGGGTGGGGTGAGGGTGTTTTTGTTCAAATTCTCGCTTAGACTGGATTCTCTCATACCCTTGTGGTTATAGGTACAGAATCTTCCCTCTGTGATAAAAAGGGGTCCCAACAGTGTCACCTATTGCAAAGGAGCTTTTTCCTCAGCAGGTCAAAGCCCTTGCAGAAGTCCCTGAATACGTGTCTGCGTCTTATTACAATCTGTAACAATTTGTCTTGCTCATGTACTGTGTTGGTTAAAATGCAAATTCTATGCAAAATGAGGGACTGATGAATTCATCGGTGTATGCTGTGTATGGATTAAATTCTTCTTCATCCTGTAAGCAGTCCCCCCCCATTTCAGTGGGGTAACTCAGGTTGTGCCAATGCACATAAAAGGAGGAGAGGGGGGAATAACTGTAAACCCATCTATGTCATAATTATGCAGCACCACAGGCATCTCTCCTCCTAAAGGGGAGAGAAAGCCCAAACAGAAATAAATAGCTGCCTGCAATTAAAGCCATTAAAAAGAGATTACCTCAAGCAGGGAGTTGAAGCAGCGGGCACGGCAGGCTGTACCTTGCAAATCAACCATTTGTGACAGAGAGACCGGGCACACACAGCCAAAGTGCCCTGGGAACTGGGTGTGGCTGGACAAATTCACATCTTTCCCCCGTTATTTGTCAATAGCATCTCTGAATTACCACGGATGGTACAATAGCCGGCAATGCATCTCTCTCGTGTCTATGACACGATCTTAAGAAACATCTCCAGAAAAATAAACCAAAGGATTATAAGCCTGCACCTCTGCAGCTCGAAGGAAAAGGCACGGCAGCACACGAGTCAATACCACCTTCTGTCAAAACAAACCACCCGCTCTCTTAAGGGCAGCCGAGGGAAACCTGCGCCGAGCAGCATCCGCTGCCGAACGACACCAACTTCACCAGAACAAAAAAAAAAAAAAATACAGAAAACACCCCCGGCTCGGTAATCGCGCCGCTATGGAACCGCACAGAAACAGGTGGGGACCGAGAGCGGCGGGGCGGGAGCATCCCCCGGGCTCCGCGCTCCCCACCGCCGCTCCCGCTCCCGCTCCCACCTTCTTGGGTCTCTTCCTCCGCTGGCTGCCTCCGTTGCACTTCTCGCCGCCGTCGCTCCTCTGGGCCGCCTCCTCGTTCATGCTGGCGAGCGGCAGTGCCGAGCCGAGGCGAGCCGTGCCATGCAGCGCAGGGTGGCACCGCCGGGCCGGCCGGGGGCGGGCGCAGCCACAGCGGCGGCGGGGCGGGGACGGGAGCGCAGTGATGCTCCGGCGGAGAAACGCCGCTGGAATCGCACACGCTGGAAGAGACTCCCAAAGCTCGTGTCACGCTGCCAGCTGAAAGCGACGCCTTCCGCTAGGTCAGGCTCAAAGCCCTGTGCAGCCTGGCCTCGCACACCTGCGGGGATGGGACATCCCTGCTCACATCTTGTCCCCACAGCCAGACGCAGGGAGCGAGGTATTTGGCCACAACTGTAACATCCAAGGGATAACTCGCTGTCAGCGTGACAGCAGACAATGGCAGCACGATTGGCACTGCACAAGGCTTGCACTGCTAAAATAAATCGCCTCCTGCTTGGGTTGGAAGGACAACGCAGCAGCACGCACGTGTAAATGCATTCTTCTGCTTCTCGTGATGAACACTTCAAAAAGGGGGAAAAAAATTATACCGTTCCACTGCCAACTGAAAAAAACAGCCAAGTAACTTGCCCTCCTTCTCAAACAGCAGCGAAGGCTGGGGAACAAAAGAAAAAACTCCCTTTAACTGCTTACTCAGCAGAGGAGAGGCTGGAGAAAGTGGAAAGGACCCAATGAGGCATGAACTCCCTCTGCCACAATCGCGCTGTCTGCGAACACAACGAACATCTGCAGCGCAACAACAACAATGTGAGCAGTGTAACAATCTGAAAACCTCCTTTTTCTTCTTTTCCTTACTTTAAGAGCCACTGCTTTGTTACCACTAGCAGTAGTAAATTCTAGACTAAAACCAGAAATAACTCCTGTAGAAGGGAGCTACAGATCTGGAAGGAGGCGGGTGCTATACAACACTGCATCTGTTATGCCATAATTAGAGCTGCAGTCACAGTCACAGCAAGGATTTTGGGGAAGACGTACAACAGTCATTTGTTATCAGCGTCAGACATCCATAGAATTCATTTGTGGAACCTGTGAAGATGTGGTTATTCTTTTAATAAGGCACTTAAAGCCCGCTCTACACACAGATGCTGGTTTTACAGACAAAGGTCATCTTCCATTTCTCGTTTTAGTCAAATTTTGCACAAATTCATCCTCCTTTCCAGCCCTTTCTCATACCAAACGAAGCCATTTACAGTCTTTGTCTGACATTTGTTTATTTCCAATAGGTGATTGTTGGGCTAAGTACACTGTTGAAGTATAAGGTGATGAGAGATTGTGTGTTTTCTTCTCACAACGTCTCTTGCACAATTAAAAAAAATTAAATCACTGATATTTCTGAACACAAATATGAAGTAAACTTCAATCACACATGATGGTTCTTAAAACTAAAGATCATGCATGGTGGTTCTGAAAATGCAAAGTGGCACTGCAGAGGTGTAGAGGGGATGAAGAATACACACTAGCTCGCTCAGCCAAATGCATCACTTGTCCCCAGGTCCCTAAAAGAGATGGGACTTGCTACTGTGTTTTTAATTCTATATTTACTTTTAGTCTTCAAGATGAAAAAGAACAAGAAAACAGGATTGCAGGAGAGTTCCATGATAGCCAGGAAATGAGCAGCTTTTCCCGAGAGACTTAAATGATGGAAGGCTTGATGCCTGGTGGAAGGAAGAATTCTCTGGGAGTCCCTGTGAGTAGCAAAAGGGCAGCACCCCAGGGAGGCAGCCAGTACTAAGTGCGAGCTGGAAGGTGTGAGGGAGGAGTGAGACAGAAAGACACCGTTTGAGGATTTTCTATTTCCATCTTGAAGCTCCACATTTCTCACCTGACCTTTCTTTTTTTTCCTACCAGCGCATGAGAGTTGCACTGCCACACTGCTCCCTGGGGAATCAAGGGTGTGACAGGGCCCACAAACAAAATACTGGAAAAGCCTATTGTATTCCAACTCCAAAACCATCTCAAATTCGCATGTACAAATTTGCCGAAGGATGACAGCCTCATTAACCTTAAGTGCTCTTAGCTCCTCTCCCCAAATCCTGGGCCATCACCTTTGGCACTGCAGCTTTAGGTGTAATCAAAAACAACAAATGCTCTTGCTCGGTAAGGACACTTCAGTTCCCATGATCCCAGAAATCCAGCATGAAACCTAACCTAACCAGCCAGGGAATCACAGCTGTTGGGAACTGACAACAGGTCTAAGAACAGCACAAAGTCAGGCCTAATGACCACACAAGCTGCCTCAGAAATACTCAAACAGCCAAGTAAGTCCTAAATATTCAAAACCACCAAAGGCATTCATACTTATTTAAAGCAGTTAGGAAAAAAAATATTATAATATGCATATTCCACTTCTTTCACAAAATGTGTTAGTTGAAAAAAATATGTAGACATAAACTTCAAATACAGAGAATTGCACAGAAAGTTATTTTCAACCCCCTTGAGACAGGGCTGGAGCCACATACCTGATCAACCTTCAGCAGTTTAAAGAAAGGGTATCAGATCTCCAAACTTGATCTTATGAACCCACAGAACCAGGAGCAATGGCTGGTGGTTTATGATGGGGCAGTTGCCATGAATGAGGGTTTAGGTGAGCAGGTAGGTGAGTGTGTGGAGACTTCCCACAGATCTATCCCACCAGTTCTGTTGTTTGCAGGCTGTATTCATTACACCCCAGTCCAGCTGCTTAGCTCAAGTGCCTTAATCCACCCAGCATCTGAACCCCACAGCCTGTCAGGTTAACAACACACAATTACCTCCCTTCATACAGCTTTGATCAAGGGGATTTCACTCTGGCTTAAATTCATTTTATGGAGCTGAAAAGAAATGATGCACAAGTGTGAAGTAGCTCCCTGAAAGTCCTTCAGCAACGTGCTGGTCATTCTCTCTGAAGCAGTGCCAGGAGCTTCCTACAGTACATCAGCTTTCATGGCAGTGGTATTAAAGGAATCCCTTTAATTTGCTAAGTGTGGTCAGTCAGAAGGGCTTCCTTACTAAGTTTTGCTTGGGTATTTTCCAGACCCTCACTCTGAAATTCATTCACATTAGCATGGAAAGCCAAGCCAAAGAATGTCCTTGTTACAGCTGCTGGCAGATGTCTCCAGCCTGCACCAAGCAGTGTGCTGGTGCAGCTGGGTCCCTGCTGCTGTGCAAGATAGCAGGCTTATCACTGCCTCAGGCACGTCTACACTGCCAGTCTGTCACAGGCTTTCCCAGAGTCATTCCTTATATTATCATTCTAGGTTACTTCCACAATTTAAAAAAATTAATCCTAAAAAACCAGCTCTATTCCCACTGAATTTAACAGCAGCAGATCCCTAAAGACATTTGTTGTAGTGGTGGGAATGTACACAATGAAAATTAGAACCTTATCTTCTAGTTGAACTAAACTTCATCCTGACCTTACTTCATATTCTGCACCTGTACTACCTATACTTTAAAAAAAAAATTAAAACAAAATTGTCAGCAAGTCAGAACATTTCCATATTCCCATTTTGGAAACTGAAGGCCAAGGGTATCTTATCAACATGTCAAATACAAATGGGAGAGAGTAAAGACAGACAGGCTCTTCTCAGTGGAGCCCAGCAAAGACAATCAGCACAAACTGAAATGCAAGAAATTCTATTTAAACACAAGAACAAACACTTTAAAAGTAAAGGAACAGATTACCCAGCTAGATTACGAATTCTCAGTCCTTAGAAATACTCAAAACTGTACCAGGCATGGTCCTGAGCAACTGCCCTGGCTGACCCTGATGTGAGATAAGAATTGGACTACATGATCTCCAGGGACCCATCTTCACTCTACCTCTTCTGAAAGCAAACACTCTGTATTTGTCACATGACAGTAGTTGTTAAAAGCATTTAAATCCCCAGCTATTCCAGCTGAGTAATTGCAACTATTGTCTTTCTTAAAACAGTGACACCTATGTTCTGTCAGTGGCTTCAATGCTGATAATGAAACCCCCTCTAAACACGGTGTGTGGTAAGTGCTCTGTGCCTGCTCAGCAGTGTGCCACAGATCATCACCTGGCATTTCATCGACCCACCAGCACAGGAGTTTCTGCTGGTTACCTTGAGCTGAACCCTCCCATCTGGCCCACCCTGATAAGAGAGGAACAATAGAGCAAAGAGGGGCAAGAAAAAGCTGTCTGTGCTTTACCATCCAGTCATCAAACCAAGCTGAAATAGGAAAAAGTTAAACTACACATCTATTTGATTATAATAAAAATTTGAACAATTATTTTTATGATGATGGCGTTAAATGACACAAATCACCCAAATGAGCATTCTTAACATGCTTATATAGAAGTGTTCCCTACTTGTTTCCTCCTCAATGTACAAAGGACAAACACTAACTCCTAATAAGCAGATTCCTCCAAACACATCACAGCTTTCCACTAAAAGTCACGGAATGCTTTGGGTTGGAAAGGACCTTAAAGCTCACCTCATTCCAACCCCCATGCTACAGGCAGGGACACCTTCCACTAGACCAGGTTCCTCCAAACCCCATTCAATTTGGCCTTGAAAATTCCAGGGATGGGGCAGGCACAGCTTCTCTGGGCAGGGCCTCCACACCCTCACAGCCAAGAATTGCTTCCTAATACCTGATCTAACCCTGGTAGTTTGAAGCCATTCCCCCTTGTCCTTGTAACCTGCTGTGTTTAAGAGGTACTGGAATGTTACTGAGTTTGAATCTAAAATGCACAACAATCTTTAATCTAGATTTCTGTTACACAGCCATTAATCATATCAGGAAAGTAGAACAGCCAAAAAATCAGCAGCCAGCTTCCAGGAAATACATCTGATGTGTCCTTCCTTTCTTTTAATAAATCATGTTTGAAAAGAAAAACCAATAAGAATACAATAAATCAGGAAACCCAGCTCCATCTGACTCCTTATTTCTGAGTTCAGCACCTGTGCCACAGAGAGCAGGAGGAGCCAGGTCCCTCTCCGTGTGCCAGGTTGGAGGGGGTCTCTGGGGCTGGACCCCCAACACCTGCACAGCACAAACACCTCACATCACTGGTTTCCACACAGCAAAAAGAGAGCAAATATTGCTGTGGCAAATACTCTTGGGTGACTCATTTCCTCAGAGGAGTATCTGTTGCTGGTAGCAACCTCAAAACAAAGAGGATGTCTCTCTGCATCCCTGTGTAAAGAACAATAGGTAGTACCCTCTCATCATCAGTCAAATATGACACAGTTGACAATGTAGAGTCATCCTGAAAGTGTGTTTAACAGAAAAGGTTCTTCTTTCAAAGGTAAATATTTCCAAATCATGAAAATTTAACATCTGAGTTTGATACCGTTAGCAACTTGTATGTATTTAAAACATGTATATTTAATCACTTGGCTGTATTCCTTGTTGGTTCTGTCCTCTAGAAAAGCATTGTTCCATGGAAGTGGCAAGGAACTGTCAGTATTTAGGATGTTTTAAATAAGGTTTTCAACAGCCTTTAAAGGCTGATGAAAGTCAAATCAACAGTGCCGTATGCTGGAATGGATCGGAGACTCCCTATCCCAATATCCACTAAAAAATTAAGTACTGCAGAATGCAAATTTGACATGTTTTTCATTCTAGAAAGAGTGTTTGCTGCTTTTTCCTCATTATTGCAGCCAAGCCACCACACCCACTAGACACATGAACTAAATGTCTACAGGAAGAATTAACTTTAAAACAACGGGTTATTTTAATGCAACACTAGGTTAACTTTGTCCCTCAGCATTAACACCTCCTGGTTGCTGGGATCCTGCTGTATTTCTGCATTAAAACTATCAGCCAACTTCTGCAGAGATATGGTTGTGTGCCTAGTTCAAAGGGCTCCACAAAACACGTACACAGCAACCATTCCCATACAAACCAATAGTCAAAATGTAGATTTAAAACACGCTAGACCGGGGAGAAGAAATTCCTGTCCTCACTTGTGCCGTGCTGTAGATCAAACAAATTAAAGCCCCTGAACTGAAGGCAGCATTTTCTGCCCAGTGGGAGCTGCAAATTGATCGTTTGCATTATCCATCCATCTGGGAGCCAGGATGGAGGGGATGTGACCTCACATAACACCTCTGTTGAGAAGACATCAAACTTAGGCAAGAGAAAAGGCTCTTAAGTCCCCTGCAATTATCATGCTGGTCACATGCTCCATGGCGATTGCTATAGTAACCAGACACTTGCCATGGAGACTTTCTAGCTCAAAGCATTCTTCTCCTATGCCTTCAATTATTATTCTTCAGATAACTGTTAATTTACGTTTTATTTTGGAGTAAAGGAATTGAGATTTTTTTTTTTCCTGTTCATCTGGCAAATAAAAGACTACCAGAAATGAAATCCGAAATTAGTTATAATAGAAAGGAAAATTAGGATACAGGTTTGTGTCATGGGTTCTATAAAATACAGTATTTGTATCATTTAGCAGGCACAAAGTACAAGAGAAATGTGTCATTTTCAGCAGAATGTAACAAAATAAAGAACTTTTTTTTTTCTTACTAAGTGCTCAAATAAGCCTCTAAGGTGGAAATTACTATAGGCTGTTACTTAGGACTGTTACATACAACCTTCTCTTGCTAGGTACCCCTTTGCTTTTCCTGTAAAATATTCTGATCCAATTTCCATCTTTTGGATTGAAGGTTTTTGATGCCCTCTCAGGATGAACTTGAAATGCTCATCTGAAAGAGTTCAGGGTTTTACATCCACATGTTTTGGATCAAAAAGCACAAAGAGGGTAACAGGATTGCCAACACTGGGGAAGCAGAACCAGGACCGAATCTGGGAATGGCACAGGCGACACAGCAGGGGCAGAGAATTACACTGGAAGCTGAAAAAAGGGAAATGGCCAGAAGAACCAGTGCTTCCTGCAGCCCAATGTTCTCTAGAATCGAGGAGGAAAAGGTCAAGAGGATCAGATGGCTGTTTGTTGTTCCAGAAATAAAGAAACTAACTAGTAAAGTGTGACTTTAATTCTACCTGCATTGATGCTTTACATACCCTAATCACAGAATTTCATATCTGTTCCTTCACTAGAGCCACCTGGCCCTCAGGGCCAAGACGGCCACACCAAGGGATCAGCTGCAGATTCAGAGCAAGGGCATCTGGTGTCTGATGTGCAGATGGATTTAGAGAAATTGGAATACATGGTGTAGGACAAGGGACAGGACATTGTCTTCACAGCCAGAGCAAGCAATCAGCACACCAGCTAACAGCATTCATGCTGCTCCACCTGTCCCCTCCTCATGCTTCATACAAGACAGGTGCTTAAAAACAAGCTGTTCACAGAAAGTTTCTCATTTGCTGGACGCTCATCATTCCACCTTGTGATGTTTTCTGCCAAGGGTTAAAAATTCTCAGGCAAAGCAAAGTCAAGAGGACAGTTTCGACCTAGGGTCAGTGAGATGAAAGACACTAACCTGGAAAAACAACAGCCCCTGTTCTCCTCAACTAAGGGTCCAAACATAGTCAAGACTTTTGAATATCATTTATCAGCATTCCATCCACTGAACAGGAATAATTGTGTCTCTTCACTTAACAGAAACACAATGAAAATGAATTAATTATTTTCCACACACTGGATATGACTTTGACGAGCATGATAGATGAGCCCCAAGGGACTAATAATTCTGTCTTCAAAGGGATGCTTAAACAACATGTTGTAAATAAGGCCTGGGGCCACAAATCGAGCAATGAGCGGGAAACAAGCTATGGAATAGCTGTTCATTAAACGGGTATCATTAATTTGTTCATCAAATGCAGCAGGAATTGGTGGAAAAAGTATTAGGGGCATGTGTAATGGAAGCCTGTATGGTGATGTTGGGACATGACTGGGTCAAACAGAGCTTGCAAAAGCATCTCCTAACTCTGCACTCTCCATTAACCCCTTTCAGTGTAGTTTTGAAGTATGTATATGAAAAATGAGTAAGGACTCAAATACAACAGAGGGTCAGAGAGTGAGATTTCCTATCTGACAGTCCCCACCATTTTCTGCAATCTCATCGTTTATGTACATGATATCAAATCCATCACCAAGAACTTGTTCAAAACAGCCAAGTGCCTGCAAGAATTCCTTCAGAAGGAAAAGAAAAGGTTAATTAACTGAAAATAAATATTGCACAGGCAAGACTAATTGCAAGCTCTTCTGACTTAATCCCAGCACTGACAACAGCCCCTTTGGTTGTTATCAAGCATTACTAGAGCAAATCCCTGACACCCCAGGAGTGGCTCTGAATCCAACTGCTCCAGACACCAACCCCATGAGGGACATAACCAAAGGCATCTTACTACAAACTGATCTTGTGAAGTCCAGAGAGAAGGATGAGCACAGGACACAGCAGCAGTTTGAGTCCCCCACAAGCCAAGGAAACAATTCACACAGCAGCCACTTACAGCACTGAGTTCTGGAGACCTTCTGCTAAGTCACTTGAGCTCTTTTAAGATTTTACTGCTCTTCAGAAGGTTTTATTTTCAATAATTATTATTGTTGTTACATGACAGACTCCTTCAAGCTGTTCCACAGTCCTATCTTGCCAGGCCCAAGGAAGAATCACAAAATACTGTGACCTGGAACGATACCCGTCCCCTAAAAAGCTTCCCATTCTGCATCTGACTATACTGGCATCTGCCTGCACCCCACTTTTTCCTGCCACAGTGTTCCATTTTGAAGTGTCATAATCAAATATCTGGGACAGTTTCTTGCCTTGAGTGAAAAAACACTTCCTCCAACTTCCAGAGAAAAGCTGCATGTCTATATATTTAGCAACAAAAACTGGAGTAACGTTTAACAAAGAATTTGTTCTTCCCTTACTGTAAAAGGACACTTCAGCATGTCAAGCTGACATTCTTCTGCTGAAAACCCATCTTGTTAGGAAATATTCTCTTTGGAACTGCACCAATATGCACCTAATGAAATTCACATTTAAAAAATAGGAAGCGCTTCTTTTTTATTTTCACCCACAGGTATTGTAGTTTGTAAAACACACTTCTAAAATAACCGCTTTCACAACATTAGGAAAAAAAAGTAAAAATAGGAGTTATAAGATGTTCTCCTTGTGTTCAGATAAGACACTTTGTGCACAGAGATGTTTAGGTCCCCAGTGCTGGCCTGAAGACAAGCTCAGACCAAGGCTGTGCTGGGATTTTTTGTGGATGTGCCTTGGTCACCCAAGGTCAATGAGAGACCCCCCCCCCCAGGTCCCCAAGGTGCTCTGAGCTACGCTGGCAAATGACACAGGAGAAATCAAGTTTCAGATGACCCTTTTGCTCTGTCCTCAGCCAAGTACCACATTTAGTGATGTTTTAATTCAGTGAAGCATTTAATCACATTTAAGTGCTTTTCTGTATCATGATGATCTTAAAATGCATGCTGGAGGGGGTAATTATAAAATAACCTCCTACAGCAGCCTGTAAGTTTATCTATCCTGCAAATTACAGTGCTGAACAATGAAAATAATTTCTGTGTAGTTTTTTATCTTGATTAAACCATCTCTACACAATAAATATTTTTTAGGTCAGAATTCTTAAATATGCATTAAACAAATACTGTTCATGCTTTGCAAGTTGCACCAGACACGCAGAACACACTCAGGATATTAAAACAATTTACAAGTAGTTATATTTACTAATCAAACCAATGATGTGTCTTCAGTGAAAACATCAGCTGCACATCACAACATGCTGCCCAATAGAGAGCTCCATTTTGGAAACACACATCTTTTATAGCTGACACTTTCTGCAAAGAAATTTCCAGTACCCTGCATGTACCAGCCTGACTCTCTCGGATTCACCTTAAGGAGGTGGCACTTCTCTTACAACGTGGCAATTAACACTCCCATGGTGAGTAACAGCATGAATCATTCTAACAAAGGCAAAACCCCCCAAATTTTTGAAGAAAAATGTCTATTCTTCTGCTTTCAAATAGGTCTTTCCTTCACACACTGTCCTGTGAACAGCCCCAATACATTTGATCTTAGAATAATTTTGCTGTTTCTAGTATCCTGAGCCAAAGCATATAAAGCAATGAATGCATTTATTTTTAACTCCCTGTCTCAATAGGAAACTCTGACAGCAAAGAGCAAGCACTTTCTGCAGCACTTTCTACTCCAGAGCCTGGGGAGACAGCGGGGTCCGAGGCCACCTCTCCCAGCAGCCAGAGAGAATTTTCATCTCATCTTCCTCAGCTCTCCCCAAGAGCTGTGTTGGCATCACTGCTGCCCACACAGATACCTGAGATGAACCCAACTCACTCTATCTGGTCATTCTGGCTACTGGGAGAAACCTTCTTGTGTAAAATAGGAATGGGGCTCAGAGGAAGGTGAGACGTCTCTGCTGTGCACCGGGAGTTTGGTTAGTTTACAAAATAATAACAATTTTAAAAAGAACACAAATACAGTGCTGGAGAAAGGTTCATCTGCCAAAGCTCTGGAAGATGAAGGTCATCTTGAAGATGTGAACAGGATGGAGGATAAATTTGCCCAAAGTAAGTAAAGTCCAAAGTCGCCATCTGCTCTGGGAAATGGAGGAAGAGAGCACAAACCCGAGTTGGTGCTCAGAGACAAGGACTGAAAAGCTTTCCAGAAATTACTGGTGGTGTGAGGAAAACCCTTTTACTCCACAGCAGCGGCATCAAAACAGGGTTGGGAAAAAATGCTATCCAAGTATTCTTCCACACACACCTTTGATTTGCAGTTTAAATCCCTACTTGAACTTGCATCCAAAAAGAGTTCATTTTCCCATAGAAGCATTTTCCTGCTGACACCTACATTAGTTCAAGAGCAGAGAAGGTGACCTCCCTTCCCCTATTTTTATTCATCATATTCCAAATTTTTTCTCTGCTTTCAAAACCATTTGCTAAACTTATTGCATTATAAATAGCTTCGGAGTAAAAAAAAAAAAAAAAGAAAGAAAAAATTCACCTTTTTGGGTAATGAACACTATTTATCACCACAAATATTTTGGTAAATGGTCCGTGTCCTTGTCAATTAAAAAAAAAACTAAAACATCTATATCTTGTGAAATATTGACAACTTTTCTTTAAACGTGACTTTGGGATAGTAACTATCTTGCTGCATTTCTGGTGGTATTTGAGAGTGGAGTGAAAAGCCCAACTTGGAAAGTCACTAGAAATAAAATCTGGGAAGAAACACGGCCACCTGAAGAGCCTCATGGCACGAGGACAGCTCTGCTGCAGACACAGGAACCTCTGCTGCACTTGACCTTGAGACAAGAGAGTGGAAGATCCTGGGCTCGGTCCAAGCACAACAGGAATTTTTCTACCAATGCAAAGAAACAAATGAAATAGAGAGGAAGAAAAACAGAGAGCAAACAAAACCAAACTTCTACCCTCATACATAATTGATAAGACACCATGAAGTTGATGAAATAAAGGAACTCAACTCAACTTCAGAGTGCATCCAGAAAACCCTGAAGAAAAATCTTTTCTCTATGAACTATGGGTTACAAACACACTGTTTCCAGATCAGCAACTAACATATGCAATTATCTGGGGAAAAGCCTGAAGTGTTTGAGTCCAACAACAGGTTGCAAATAAATGTTGATTATAATATTAAAGAGTAACTTTCATTGAAATAAGCAATACACATTTAGTATATGTTTTGCTGTATTTTTATAACAGAGATACATTAATAATGGCTTCTTTCCCTTCTGCATTAAAGTCAGGACTCTTAATGAGCACAGAAGGAGTATAAAGTGGCTTTAGCATTTCTCTCCCGGAAAACCAGCTACAATAGCACAGACAATTTTGAAACCCAATCTGATTTAAAACATCAGAGCTAATAGAACACTTAGGAAAAATGGTTAATTTTAACTCTCTGTAACTGCAATGGTGGATTTTCATTCTGGAAACATACCCAAGATATCCACATGCAGAATAATCAGAAAAGATAAACAAAACATTTTATGTAAAATAAATGGATGCCTTATCCTGCAAAGACTTGAAAATATTTCCTGCTGCCAGCAAAAATACTCATAAAATTTGGAATGTGAGACAACAGCTGGGAGCAGTTAGCTACAGGAGAACCGGTCTGGTTCGCAGTCATTTCGGAAATCAACGCACAGAGTGGCAACCATAGGTTTTCATTTCCTTTGTGATAAGCCTTTCACAGAGGGAACACTCAGCAGTACTGCTCCCTGCCATACTTTGAAACCTACTCTGAATTTCATAAGTTCGTATTTGAGGGGCCTAAACCAGACTTGAAAGCACAACAGCCAACGCAACGTGGAAAGCGCCGTGCGAGGGATGAAAAGGATCCCTACTCATGGGGAAGCATGAAAAAGCACCCAGGGAGCACCAAGCTCGGCCACAGTCACAACATTCACTCTTTGCTGCCTGCTTTCTTGATTCTAGCACAGAGTCAGGACCGGTTTATCCATCTGCAGGATGAATCTCTTCCTGCAGCAGATGGACATCTTACCTCACACAGGTCTTTTGCTTTTGTTTCAACAAACACAGTCTTGATTTTTACAGCACGGGATGGAAATCAGAATCTGGTACACAAAAAGGACTTCCAATTCCACAAAAACAAATGCACAGCAAATAAGCCTCCACGGCTGTCAAATAATGTATTTGCTTCCTACCAGAGATGACAAACATTATTGAGATGTGTATGCTCACCACTGCTTTCAGATTCTAAATACAGGGGTAGAGAATTGTATCTGAAATATGAAGAAACTAAAAAGGCTAACGTCAAACACGCAGATTTTGTTTCAGCAGAAAAGCTTTCATTAATTTCTCACTTGATAATGAGTTTTTGTTCCTTCCCTGCAGTATTTGTAATGTTAGAAAAACACTCTGTGTTTTGATAACACTTGAGAAATGCAAAAAGTCTATCTTGTAACTCTTTTTGTTTCTCAGTCTCATGGAAGTATTTGCACTGCTGACATTGGCATGAAACCTAGGGAACACCTCTGAATGGAATAAGGGCTACGGTAAAAAATGGTGAAAAGCAACTGGTAAGCATCATTTCTCAGTACACAATTTGGCTCATTTCACTTTTAAAACAGAAGATCAGCTTGGGTTTTAACACATACTGTTGCATTCCCCCAGTTGTACATTACCATCAACAGGCAAAACCCAATAATCTCACATAGGGCTTCAAATACAGAAGTAAAGGTGCTCACTTTGCAAAGTGTATATAAAAGTTCATTTTTGGGCATAAAATCACTAAACAATATCTTGCTGAATGATTTTATTTTCTCTTTTTTTAGCAATCCCTACAGCTGAGTGTGGTCTGTTGAATCAATCATGATGAAGGGGACTTCTGCATTTTCCTACTGTTGTCTATGATTTCATAATTTATATGACTTATATAAAGTGAAGTCAAGAGCTGGTGGTCAGCACAAGAGGAAAATTAAACTTCAAGTCCTTTCATTAAGAACACCTTAAAGAGAAGGACCCTAACTACAGATAAAAGTATTATCATTACATACTTTTATCACACCTTAATACACAGCAGTTTAACCCCATCAAAGGCTGAGATATTACTGCTATTATTAGAGGCCTGGAATGCATTCACACCGAAAACACTGACAAGTCACGTCTCCCATACCCAGCTCTATATTCTAACAGGATCTCCTCCCTCCAGAGCTGCTTTCTGCTGCTGCGCTCTTCAGAACATAAACCAGATCTGTCTCCCTGCCAACAGATGCAAAGGGCAAGCTGATCATAAAATCAGTGTTTTAAGGAAGAACGGATCCAGGGGTTTCAACATTCAGGAAATGTAAGAACTCCTGAATGAAAATACACTTGCAGCAGGCATCACTCCACTGAAGGCAGAAGAAAACTCAAGGTCCGTTGAGGCTCAGGGCAGCCATGGTTCACACCAACATGCAGAGAACTTAGAAGGGCTAGGCTAGAACTGGTGTTGTTCTCCAGCACATTTCCATGAACCCCATCCGTTTTGAAAGCATGGACTCCAGAAGAGGGAAAAGCTCAAGTCAAACAAATTCTTTCAGAGAAGGGGCCACAGCAGCAGCTCTAGTGGCTTCTGCAGGGATACAGGAGAAAGTGTAATCCTCCCAAGAAGATGGTATTTCTTTCCCAGAGTGTAGTATCCTGTTTGTAAATAGTTGTATAGTTGTTTGCTGCAATTCCTCCCTCGCTTTGTCGTTTGGAGTGTTTTGATTTTTATGTAGCTCCTTCTGTCCTATGTATAATTTTCTCTGTCCTATTTTTTCCCCTACAAACTCTTCCCTTCTTTACCTCATTCCATTTGCTTGTTCTCCCTTCGTGATTCCCCTTTTAGCTAAACCGAACCCAAATATATATACGTATATATTTGTGTGTGTGCGTGTATATGTATCTATGTTTAATAATACACACTGTGAGTGTTTACCAACCCTCCTGCAGCTTGTTTGTTCTAGGCCTTCTGTTGCCCTGTGTATGAATCACCCATTTAGGCAGTTAAGCCTTCAGGAAAAGGGCTGCCTGTTGTTCTAAATCCATACAGCGCCTAGCACGTACAGCCCCATTCTTAATTATTGTAACAACTTCGGTAATGCTTTTGCTTTCCATACTCTGGAATGCTGGATGCTTGCCTTGTGTGCCTTCCCTTCTCTAATAAACCCTTAAGATAAAATCTACAGCGTGAACAGCACGGGTGACAGAGCAAAGCTTTGTGTTTGCCAGGGGAACTCCAACAGGACCAGAACAGGTCCTGCCCATTCTCCCTGCACAGAGCGTCAGCCACAGCTCCCACGAGGGCCTTTGACGTACCCTCTCTGCCCAGATGAAATGCACAGTTCCTGTTAACATCCACACCACGGTCACAAGCAGCTTGTGAGGGAAATGGAGCCCTTCCCACCCAAGTGTGACCTACTGAAATCCAGCCCTGGCAGAGGGGCAGCAGTGAGAGGAAGGGATGGCATGTTCCCGTCCCGGACACTGCAGGACACTCCGAGCTCTGCCTTCCCTAACAAAAGCTTCTTTTTATTAAAGGATGGAAAAAAATCCCCTTTTATTCTCCAGCCTTTGAAGGGCTTACATCATCACATCTTCAGTTGCAGCATTTTAGTGCAAACAAGCTTTCTGCAGGGCTGGTCAAATGACTGTTAACTAAGAATTCCTGGGAGTGTTTAATCTACACCCTCTATTAATTTATCATTAGGGTACCTTCTAATAGTGACTCATCTAATGAAGAAACAAAATCACAGCAGAAACCCTCCCTTGCTCCTACAGTATTGGTTACAATGAACCTGGGCATCTCTCCACCATACTTTTTTTTCCTCCATCCCCTAATTAGCCCCAAGGCTTCCAAAGGAAAACCAGCAGGAGCTTTATATATTGCAGAGAAAATATTTTCACACTTTTCATCATACACATTAAAAGATCCATTTCATCATCAAGTCTGTGTCCAATAGCTGCCTTGTATGTGAAGACAGGAATGACTTGTGAATGGGAATAGAATTAATAAGGAAAAAGGTAGTTGCACCAGCCTTGAGGGTTTTTTCCCCTCACAATTAATAATCAAAAGAATACTTTTTCCCCCCAAGATCTCTCCATATACATACCTGTGATTCATTCCTTTTTGAGAAACCCATGTAACCCAACAGCAATACAGCTTCAAGAACACAACCACAGATTTGACCTTCAGCAGGGAAACCCTGTACTGCAGACTGAGGGAAGCGCCAAATTAAGGAAAAATTGTGTTTTGTTAGGAACAAATAAGTTGTGCCAGCGATTTCTCAACAGAAAGCTCTGAATGTGATTCCTCCCACGAGCCCTTCCACCTTTGTTTTACTATTTCTACAGCACAGGCTGCTTGTAAGAGCTAAGTGTACCCAACAGCACCAAGTCAAGGCAAAGTCATTACTTCACCCACTTTTCCTGTCACCAGGCTAAGGAAATCTGCTTGGGCTAAAAGCTATTTTTTATACCTCAAACAACTCAGGGCCTTTAGAGAATCAACAGAAATAGTTTCAAATTTCAGGCTAGATGCCGTGCTTTTAGTTATGGTTGTACTGAAACCCCATAGAGAATGACACCAATCTCTCCCCAAGCCTGGGCAGCAGTTTCCATCTGTCACCTGTAAATAAGCTAACTTCATGAAAGGCTCTGCTGCAATGAGCTGTTTGCCTACAGCCAGTCCTTGTCTTGACCTGTGCATTCATCAACACTGTCTGCAAGGCATTCCTGACCAAAGGTTGCAATACACCCAACTGTAATTTGCTACAGAGCTTTCAATGTGACCCACCATAAATCCTGCACCACTTCTTTAGACTAAACAAGTGTCAGTTCTTTCAGGTGGCACAAGAGAGTGGCTCAGAGCAAAGCCAGAGAGCTGGCACAGAAAGGCATCACCACAAGGCATTGGTTTGTTCACAGGTCTCTGCTGTTCAGCTCAGAACACTGGCACCACACAGACTTGACCGCTCAGATCTTGACAGATCAGAAGGATCTGGCTGACTTGGAAAGGTGGCCACACCCAACAGGCAAAAAGAACATTCCAGAAAGAAAAACTGTGTCCAAAAATGACAAGTCAGAGATGCACCTGCATCTTCTGTTTTGAGAATGTGCACCAGTAAACAATGGGAGAATGTCACTGGCATAACATAGCAGAGTGCATCGATCACAAGATGTGAAATACTTTACCAGTCAGGCAACTGTTTAATCCATGGGACACTCACTAATAAATATCAGCTATGACTAACTTGAGCCTACAAAGTTAGATCATATCCCAGCAAAAAAGTAAGTCAGCTTTCACAGACAGATTTAGACATCCTTAGTGTATTTTGTCTGTGAAATTAAACTGCAGTAAGAATAGTTATCCAAGGTGAACAGTCAAGCAACAGGATTTCTTACAGTCTGTGTGCTTATTGTCACACCCCACCAGTGCTCACAATCCAAATCTCTCAATGCTAAACTAATAAAGGAGACTGAACATAAAAGGGACCTGAAGGAACCTGCAGCTAGAAACAAGTCTTGGCCCAAAACCAAGAGGGACTTACTTCATCTTATCACCTGGAATGAAAAACTGAAACATCAAGCCAAGGAATAACACAAATGCAACCTGATAATTCATATGCTTGTCTCTGCAAATGCGTCTCTGACCCGGCCCTCAAGCACTTCCCGACTTCACACAGATGTTTTCCTTCCACCCTGTACCAGACTACTTAGCAAACAGACAACATGAATCCTGAAGGATTTAATAAAAGATTTGTTTTGGATCAGAAAATGTAGGTTGACTTCCTGATGCGTCACAGGTAGACAGCGGTACTTATGAATTCAGGCTGACTGCAGGGAAACTTTTTCATCCTGGCAACACCGTTGCCATGGCGATCCCGGCCGAGCCGATATTCTTAGCAACCGCTCCCGACGCTCCGTGCCTTCCTGCAAGGCTAAGCTGCCTAACCTCCTTTCCCAAAGCCCACTGACCACCAGCAGGACCACAGGAGCAGCATGAGCTCACCAGCTGGAGGGTCTTCTCCACAGGTACCCACCAGGACAACGGGCTTTGCAATGGGAGGGAGGACACGGAAAGCACGCAGGAGAGAGAGTCGTGCTGGACTCCTTCTGCTAATGCTTTCAGATCCTCAGGACACAAGCAGGAGAGCAGGGAGGGTCTGGGATGTTCCAAGACCACAAAAATCGTTTCATTATTTTGTACACATACATAGTTCACGTCATTCCTCTGGGCTAAAGTAGTATTAGATAAAGTCCATCTAAAGCTGCATCATTGCAATCGCAAGCAGATGCATGTAAGACACCACCTGAGGTTTCATGGCACACAGCAACAGAGCAGTTAATTGTTACGCTATTAACAATAGTCTCTCTTGCACAGGACATGGCAAACTGTATTCCAGCAGGTTTCTGAGGCGGCTGAAGATAAACCAGGAACTGGCAAACCACAGCACCTGTGCTACTCCAACTACACACGGCGCGTTTGGCAGCCGCCCTCGCTTCTGTCCGAGGCTGCGCGCTGCCGCTGCTGCCTGTGGCTGGGCTTCCCTCCACCAGACCCAAAATAAAGCCTCAGTTCTCACACTCATTCCCTTTAGGACCGAGTGACTCACAGCCCTTTGTGTAGGTAAAGCTTTAAGGACTTCACGTGGGAATGCAAGTAGGAAGAGAAGAGACTAGTACTCACAGTGGAGGTGGAGGGGGAAATGAAATGGAGGGAGCAGCTACTACTTAAACACAGGTTTGGACTTGCTACCCAGTACCAAAACTGGATGTGCCAGCACTAGAACTACTCAATAGTGCCAGGAGCAATGGATTTGACATGACCAACTGCTCTGTTCTGGACTGGCACTCACTAAACATACCCCTTACAAGACCTGTAAAGAAAAAGAAAACTGCTTGAAACAAAGAATCCATTATAAAACATAAACCACATGCCCAAGATATAAGAAAATATTTCACAAGTTTTAATACCTATGTTGGACTCTGATCTTAAAGGTCTTTTCCAACCTAAGAGATTCTGTGGAAGCAGACCTCCAGAGAGGTCTCTTCAAAGAGAAGGTTTGCCAGATGCAGGCAAACAAACAGAAAATACTATGTAACAACACCTTCTGAAATAAGAGAACCAAACTACAAAGAAATGTAATTTAGAAAGGCCTTCTTGGCTCTCTTTCCCTAAGCCAAAGAATGGCAATTTTCAGATATGTTCTCAGGGTCAGATTACATTTTTCCTATCACTATAGTAAATTACAAGTTCCAACTAAGATTAGGGACCGAAACACATTCGCAGTACAAATGTGGAACAAAAGACTGTCACTAAATGAGGTTATTCAGTGTTCCTAGACTAGAAAGCTCCTGATAAATTTTTGGCTCCCTTCCTGAACAGAATCCACTGAATGTTCCCTGCTGTAATAATAAAGCACCCCTAGTTTGACACCATGAAATGTACAATTTGTGAGAAACATTGCAGGAGTGGACAACAGCTGCTTGGTCAAGACCCTGATCCTGACCCCATACCAATACGTACCAAGGACAACTCTCCAGAATCACACTGCCTTGCCCTCAATAGACACAAAGAAAATGGAGATCAGGCTTTACATTTCAGTTTTGCTACTTTTTCTCAAGTGCAAAATAAACAGAATTCTGCCAGATGCTTAGCTAACATGCAGACAATTTGATAAGCATCAGCTAATGCTTTCCTTCTCCATTTCCTGCGTGTTTCTCTTCAGAGGGATCCTGGGAAGATGCAAGACACGGCTTTGCAAAGCACCCAACAATGTCGTATTTACTTGGACAGATTTTGTGGTCTCTTTCAAGTGTGCTATAAATAGCTGATTATTTTGCTTTCTAGTCTGGAAAAGGAAAATCACAGCTGACACAGATTTCTTCTCAGCAGTTGCCTGCAAGCCCTGGCTGCTGATCTCCTCCCACAGCACAGCACAAGCAGCAGAGTCCTGTGGCTGCAGGTGCTCTGAGCATACACTGGACACCTCCTTGTGTTGTTTTCTGTTCCAGAATGAAGTACAGATAACAAAATTGAAAAGTCAGAAATATCAATGCTTCAGGTCAGTTACCAACTTACTGTATTTGCAATTTAATCCAGCCATCAAACCGATTCCACAGAGCATATCATATTAGCCATTGGACTGAATGGATTCTGGAATCAAAGCTAAGGCTGCATATATTGCAGTATCCAATTTATACACACAAGCTGGCCCCCCCACCCCCCTTTTTTTCCCTAAGACCAAAGAAATGCCAATTGACAACCTTTCACAGTTATGTCACTTTGATGGTGCTGAGCCAGAACCCCCATGTGAGGAACCCTTACATAATTTATTCAGGTAATTTTCATTCTGAAATGAAAAGAATTATTTTAAAGATACCACCTTGAACACAGCAAATTTTTCTTTTTTAGCATTTTTAAGTGCTTTTAATAAATAAAAAGAAGGCTGACAATGCCACAATCTACCCAGTACCATTTATCCTCTCTACTTTCAATAATGCCCTCATAAAGCTCTGTTTTTCAAGGTGAGAAAATGTTAGCAGCTCTCCATCAGTAGCATATGGTGCATTAAACAAATTTGCTCGTGTCACACTGAAAGAAACGGTGCTAAAAGAACATCATGACTGCAAATCCACGAACTCAAGCAGTAGGAAAGGCAGAAATACACAATTTAAATCTGCCCTTTTGTATATATCAACACTGTTTATTCACAATACTACAGAACAGTCTTTTTTCCATAAGATCCAGTAGTAATTAGGGGATGCTTCATCCAATCTGCATTTCTTCACTCTATTTTTGTCCCTATTCTTTCTTTTCATCTGTTGTTTTTTTTTTTTGTTGATGCTTTTTTTAACCAAGTGCCTTTGTCCAGCTCAGCATTGTTACTGCTCCTCACCCAGTCCATGTGTTCCTGCTCTCTCCTCACCCTCTGCTGGCCCAGAGTGTGCCCAGGCCACCCTCCACCTCCTGGGAACTTCTCCTTTCCCAGCTCCACCCATCCAGGGATGGATCTCAGGAAATTACACTACAGCCTTACCTAGCTCACTCCAGGGAATACAGCACAAATGTTTAATGGTTTGGGGATTCTGTTGTTTTCTTATTGAGTTTTTTGGGGTTGGTTATTTGCCTTATTTGAGAAAGTTGGTTGGATTTCTTTGTTTTTAAAAAAAATCACAAATTTATTTGCCGGTAGGTGGCCAAATCATTGCAGATTCTGCTTAACCGGATTTTTTTACCAATTCAAGTGGAGCCCTAAGTTAAAAATAATAAATCAATCTATGGCATAAATTCCTGGGATGCGAAAGCCTGCACCAGCTCTAGCATGGTTATTTTGACAAATGTTCTTTCAAAGCTAAACATTAATTCTTCTAATCTGTGGTATTTTCTGTTCTTCACCAACAAGATAGAGATTTTCCAACAGTTCTTTAAGTCACTGTAACTAACAGGTTCAGAGATTTTTAAAAAAGATTCTAAGAAGCCCCCTGACTGAGCAAATGAGGGTTACCTACTCAGGTTTTCCAAGAGTAATATTGCCTTGAGCTTCATTGAAAGGAATTCCTGTTCATTGCTGGCAAAATCAGGTTCCCCACCACAGGGTTTTTAAAGCATGTTTTATTCATGCAAAATAGAAGAACTTACTTAAATCGGCCAGGGAAGATTCTCAAACCTTCAGCAACTCACGTGTGACATGGTGAGGTGTGCTATTCCTCTTAAAGGTTATTTGGCAATTTTTTGAATAAGAATCCAGCAAGCCCAGCTCCTTCTGTAACTTAACATTGAATACGGGCACTGCAGATATAAACAGTGCCAGGAAAAAAAAAATCTGGCTGGAAATCTGTTGACAGCAAAGGTCACCAGCAGGTGAAGCAATATGGCAAGAGAGACAGCCAACTGCTGCATTGATCTGTGTGCTGGGGTGAGAAGATGGCACATCACACACTCCATGGTGGAGCAATGTCTGTAATTTCAGAGAAGCCCAGAATGTTTTGGGTTGGAAGGGACCTTCAAGATCATCTCATCCCACCCCCCTGCACCTCGCTTCACACACAAGAATCAGTGCCTAATTCTAGAACCACGTTCAGAGCTTGATCCTGCAAACCTGCACAGCTTCATGCTTTTACCTTGGAAGACACACTTGCTCCATCTCTTATTAGTTAGGAAAGAAACAGGTTATTAATTCTCATCCCCTACCACCACAAACCTGAAGTTGTAATCAAATAAAAGCTCTAGAGCTCATATGAATCTCTCCATAGATTTATAACTTGGAATAAATATTTTAAACTGGACAGAAGCCTGAGATTTATTCCCTGGACATTCTGTGTTTGCAAAAAGACAGTAAATGACCTACTTACTGGATCTTTTGGAGCAAGCAGGGGATGGTGACGTCAGCCTGGACTACTTGAGTTTAAAATAAAGGAACCAAACAGAAACCCTCTCCTGTTAACACCCCCACCTCATTAACACTATTTTCAGACTATACTTCTCAGAGAAGTAAAGGGAGAAGACAGGGTTCACCCCAGATTTTTAAGTGTGGGGTTTTTTTCCTGCCCATTTTAATTTTCAAGATGTCATTTTTTTCAGTAGCCGTTAAGCCTTGAGCTCTAACCTAAAGAAATAAATACACAAATACAGGAAGATTTTTACAAAAACCCATTTGGGATATGCCCTACATAGCTGAGAGAGGCCAAGATTTTATGCATATTTAGCTGAGTTATTCTACAAACCCCTTGATAACAGAGATGTGATGCTGGCCTGGGAAGTGGGGAGGCTCATGGCCATGGCACAGGAGTTGGAACACAGCAGGCTGGTCCACGGAGTGACCAAAGCATCGAGGCCACAACAGGAGGAGGGGGAAGCAAAGAGGTAAGAATGGGAAGTCTTGTTAGGAGAACAAAGAATATCAGACAATAACAATGCTTGTGTGGAACAATTTGATGTTTCCAAAGGAAAAAAAAAAAGAAGTTGAAAGACTAACCCTGAAGAGAGCAGTTATGAAATGACAATGCAGACAGTGTTCTCAAGACACCAGCTACACGCTTGTTGAGCTATGTATAAATGTCCAAATGACAACTCAGCACTTGTGAAATCATTTTAAATCTTCCCACTATTAAGAAAACACACTAAACAGAACAAAAGTGGATTGCCTTTAGTTTTCTTTATATGGAAAATCCCACCAGGCAAGCAAAAGCCACATAACTGCTATGCCATAAAATTCTTGGTAATGAAAATATTCACTAGTACTATTATTGACATCAACAAGCTGTAACTCAGATGGGCCAAAAATCTAACAGCAACTCAATTCTCATGATGGATTTGTTGTTTCCTCATACCAGGGCACTGTTTCTGATTATTTTAATTGGATACTATTGGCAATACCGTATTTAGGGAAATTAGGCCATAAATTATATGGCTAATCATGTGGTCACAGGAATCATATAAACGTCAGATTACTGTGTCTAGGAAACTGCCTGCTGCTCTGCTTGGAGCTTACGCAGAAAACGAATACAATCTGCCACCAAGGCAATGAATGTTGATGTTCTTTTACCACTCGTTCAGCTCGATGCCCTGCAGGCACATCCTGCCCGGGCACCAGAGGTGGCAGGGTGACCTCCCAGAGACCAACACAGCAACCCAGGGCAGGAATGACCCCACTGCTGCACCCCCAGGACAGTGAGGAAGGATCTGGGACCTCTGTCCAGCACTTCCAACCTCTTTCCCTCCTGGACCCATAGTGAGCAGTCAAGCCAGAGGCTCACCAAATCTCCCCCTGTGTAGACCAGCTGACTTGCCAGGGCCCATCTGCTCTAATTACTCAATGCAATGAGTCAATAAAGGTCAAAAAAATTTATTTGTGGGTATTAATTGTGATTAACAGGATCAAAGTTCTGCCACAGGGCAGAACTCCCTTCCCACCCTGCCCTGAGACGAAGGAACTGTGCAGATAAAAAGCAAATTCATGAAGTGTGTTGGGCCCTGTTCTCCCTTCCCCCAGTTTCCTCTTCCCACTCTAATTTCTCTGAAGACAGCAAAAAGGCTCGTTGAAAATACAGCTGAGTGGGTGATAAAGGATATTCAGGTTTGGTTCACATGAGATTAGACTGGGTCAAAAGATTTCTTCTGTGAATTTTCATTTCCCTTGGAGCGAGATCTACATACTAATGGGGGACTCCCGGTGATTATTAAGATGAGAGAGATTCACATTAATGTTATTCCTTTTATTTTTGATGTATTCTTTCCACTGAGTTGCTGCAGGGAACGCAGGGAAGAAAATGATGTTAAAAAGGGGGTAAAATTTTGCTATCACAGTAACACCGAGTAACTCCTGAGAAAAAAGCAGGAATTCTCCAGTACTCCCCTCATTGCAAACTGAACTCATCCTGAGCCATGTCAGCTGTCAGAGGATGGCTCCTTTACTTACACATAAATAACCTGAAGCCTGATCTAGCTGTACTTTGTCTAACAATTTTTAGGCAAAACTTTGGCAGTTAAAGTTTGCCAGCCTGTTCTGTACTGTGTAACCAAAATTTGCATTGCTCCACAGAAATAGGTCAAGGATCTAATTTACTGGCTTCTAATTAGTCTATTAAATTGGTAAACAATCTTCCTGCAAAGCTTTTTACTTGAAATATGTCTATAGGGGCAAAATTATTTCAGCCATTCTAGTCTGGTGTGAGCTCAAGTTAATTGAGCTTTGAAATTTCCTTCTAAGTCCAAAGCCAAGACGCTCAGAAAACAGAAACACGAGCTGAGATCATCAGAACATCCACTGCCAGAATGATCCCTCCTGTAAACAGAGAGCAGCTCTAATGCTCCTGGGTTTGTTATCCACCAATGGTCTATGCCAGGATCAGCAGCTATTGATTCACCTTCACATTATAGCATCCTTGCATCATTTAGGTTGGAAAAGTCCAAACATTAACTGAGCACTGCTAAACCATGTTCCCAAGTGCCACATCCACAAGCCTTTTGAACTGTTCATTAAGTCTGGCAGAATGAGTAACTAGTTAAAATTAATTTCCACTTCTAAATATGAAAGTATTGTCTAAGGTGGCTACACTGCAGAATGCTGCAAGCTTTCCCATGGCTCTTTCCTCCCTAAGGAGATGCCTGAGTGCAAGGTAATTTTCACTCATCCTAAAAGCAGACACTAAGAGACAAAGTAAATACACACAAATTGCAACCACTTATTCCTCAAATTCAGTAAAACTCACTCTGCTGCTTCTTTGGCCACTGACATGAGAGTGAGAGATGCAGACAATTACCTATATTAATTTGTAATTAATTCATTCATTATAAATTAAATACTTACATTAACAAACCGCATCTTTATAATTTTTATATAGATCACGCTATTGAAGGTTTACAAATGGATGAGCATTCATTTTTGAATTATATATTAAGTGTATAGATGAAAACAACGATATAACTATTCTGGAAGTATGAAGAGACCCCTTCCCCTTGTTATCCTTATTTCAAGAATTCACAACCTTAAGAACTCTCACAAGGGGAAAAAAAAAACGAAGTGACAAATGTCACTGTAGAGGGAGTAAGGTCATGTACAAAAAAAAAAATCCAGAACAACAAAAGCCTAGAGGATATTAATAATGCATAACTAATAGCAAAATTCAAAGGCTTGTCAGAACCCATGCAAGGCCATGTGAAGTTTGCAGAGATGTTATTGCAGAGATAACAAAAAGAAAACAACAGCAGGCTTGTTTGTAGTGACAATAAACCCATAAAATAGCAACGCACAAAATAGAAAGATACAGCATAGGAAAATGTAAGTAGATTAATAACATTTCAAACTGCAACAAACACAGGAAAATTTTTATGCAATGCCACTACATATTATCTAATACTGCTGAGTGGGAGCATCAACAAAGCAGAGGAAAAGGATCCAGGGAGGCACATCATCCAAGTCCTCCTGATCCCTGCACCCCCCTGTGCACCCCCTTTGCACAGCTAAACGTGTTAGAAAGAGCCAGGGAGATGAACTAAACCATCCCCTCTGCAGCTCTGGCAAAATCTGAGGAGCAAAACTCAAAAAGCAGTTGTTCTTCCATCCAGAAACCAGATGTACTGGAAAATAACCAGGTGGTTATTCAACAGGGTTAAGGCTGAAAGCCTGGACTCAAATCTCCCATATCGATGACAAAAACAACATAGCAGGTTAAGCTTTCTCAAGCCCCACAGGAATGATCTTATACTGAACTAGCAGTGTCTTACTTTTCTTCCCTTTTTTTTTTATTGTTTTACATTGGTGGGTTGAGGCAGACAGAACACAAAGCCTTGAAGATTTAATACACACAGATACCTCCTCTCAGAATATGTTTTTTCTTGAAATTTTTAATAAATACTAACAATATTGAAACATATGACCCAAACAATATGCCACAAGTGGAATTCAAAGATACCTGTACTATTCTTAGGCAGTCTTAATATTCAGCCTACTCTGCTTTCCAGACCTGATGTTTAGGTGGTTCATTGTTATAAATCCCTCAGGGTAGAAGCTCTCGGCTCCAAAATCATTAGAAACTACTGGGCTGTAATTCAATGCCTTGTCTCTACTTACTGGATATGTGCCAGTGCACAAACTGTATTGACAGGTGAAATGAATGGCAGTCAGGAGCTTAAATCCCTTCAAAAACCTGACTCAAGCACCACAGCGAGATGCTTTATGATACACTGAGATTGGAAACTCCAATAGAAACGCACATTTATTAAATTTTCTTCTCAAACTCTTCATGTACCTCACAGAAGTGTTAAGACAGAACACCAAAAAGCAATTTTATGTCTGTTTTATACACTAGTATTGGAGCATGTATTAAAACATGATGTCATACGTGAATTCAAATAATGTTCACTAGAAAGCACCAGCATGCTGTGGACTAGTCAGAGTTGATCTGCTTCAACCTAGTTATTCCATGGTGCTTTTAACACATCTGTTTCTCTTGGCTGTCCAGCTTGGGCTCAGTTTTCACATATTGCTCTGAGCTACTGTTCCAAAACAAAACAAATTATGAGTTCCCTGGAGCTTTCCTCCAGTCACCTCATGGCACAGCTCAGTGTGGAGTGGAAAGTGTGTCATGAAAACCTAGTGAAATTTAGAAAAGCTACGTGCTCTGTACTAACTGAATTTTTCCCAGGGTGGACAGATTGCTCAACATACCAGATTTATTTACTATTGACACTTAAAAGTGTTGTATTTTTTTGTTCTTCAAGCACCTGGAAAGCTCACAAGGTGGGCAGGAAGAAGTAAGTCCTACCGTTCTAAGCAGACTCTTTCAAATACACAATTGTTTGGTCTGTATTTCCATTTCAATACATACACTTACTCATTGGATACACCAGCTTTAAAAAAACCCCACAACTCCGCTAAAGCGACAACAGGGAATTCAATTCAATGCCATCTTTGTTATAACAGTGTGTTTTAAGTCACTCTTTGGTAATTCAGGACGAATCTACACCACATTTAAAGTTTGCTTCAAGTCTGCTCACCAGCCGGTTGAAAAAACGGTGATACACAATGAATTAGTCACCCATAGTTGTTATTTCGACTCATTTGTCCTCTACACAAACAAAAGCACCTAGAAAGGTCTTTACCAGCTCCTCCATCCCCTCACAACAGCCCTGATGGCAGACTGCAGCTATAGGATTTAAAGAAAGATCTGCTTCCTACTCCAAGGGGTTCACCACTAGTCTTTTGACAATTGCAGAGGTCTAGAAAACATTTTTGCAATAAGGACATCAAAGGAACCAAGCAGCACAAATGTTGCTGTAACCATCATTTTCTTAATTTCCTTTATAAACTATAAATGATTGTAGCTTCTGTAATGTGGGGAGCCTGGCATTACTTATTAACAGAGAACACTGTCTGTAAAAAAAATTAAGTTTCAGTAGATTTACTTGCTTGAGTAAAGGGATGGAATATCACCGTCTAAAACAACCTAAACCTCTGAGGTCAGTGGCTTTATGTAGGTGACACTTTCTGCTAATCATATTATCACAGGCAGTTATTTGACTTGTGTATCTTACCAGCATTCCTCACTCACACATAGCTCAAAAAACATTGTTACCCATTTCTGCAGTGGAAGCATGTGACTGGATAGAATACAAGATTTTAGATCAACTTTAAAATTTTAAATAAATGCTATTTCCTCAAAATACCAAAGAGCTAAAAATAGTTTAGAACCCCTCCTATTGAGTAGCTTCTCTTTTCCACAGTAATTTGCAACGTGATGACGAAATGAGACAAAAACATAAGGGGCAACCCAGTATCATAAAATACCCAAGGAAATATTAGTTAAAAGAGCATAAAGTGACACAGAGAACAAAGATGAAAACAACCAGACAGAACTGAAACTCTTTCAATCCTTCGATCAGACATTCAAGTGATAAAAAGTTCAGGGTAGGTCTCTGAAGTGGGTTTTTAATCACTTGTTTATTTTATTCCTACTCTAATGGCATAATTATTCTCCACATGACGAGTGAAAAAGCAGAGGCCTGTCAGAACCCTGTTCATAAGCAATCTTGCAGGACCAGATATGAACATAAAAGAGCCCTGGAAAACACCAAGTGTCAAGAGGACACAAGCTGAGGGGCTGATTAGCTATTTTGATTCTATATCAACAGGATCTGATCCATTAGCACAGGAAGATTAGAAATGGCTCTGCTACAGCTGTGGCTCTATACCTCCTCCTTCATTTTTTAATTATTCTTTTTAAACTTTGGGTTCAGTTCTAACCGATCCCCAAGTGATCAGCTGCAAGTGAAAAGGCAAAGCAATAAAAAGAGAAGAGCTCTAATAACAGGGAACCACTGCAGTTAACAGGGCCCATGGTCCAGTTACAAATTAAGGAAATCAACAAAGCCAATCCAAACAACAACGCTCAGGAGCTACTGCATTTAGGTTTCAGCAGCAGGAGAAAGATTATTTATGCAAAATTCATAAGAAACTTGGTCTCTCTGTGAAATGCTACAAGGGAATGTCTTTTGTGCCGCTGATGCAATGGAATATTTATGAGCACTGGGAATCGAGGCAGTCAGAGTTACGAGGAAGAGAGGTCACAGAGGGTAGGATTGCAAGGTTACATCGGTTGGGCTTCTCTTTATGTTTGCTTATGACTGAATTTTCTTTATGTTTGCTTATGACTGAATGCATGCAACATGCCTCTTCACAGATATTTTATTGATCTGAACAAAAAAAAAAAATAGGCATTGTTGTGAATTTGTTTGGATGTGACCTGGATGTATGCACTGCAAAAGCCATTTCTATTTATTTTTAATAATTATCTCCATTTGCACCAGCTTCCCAACACACAGAAATACCCCACTGCTCCAATGCATCTTGGTTTTAACCATGAAAACTCTTTGAAGCTGAAAATCAAAACTGAAGAATAACAAAGGGATCATACTGAGCCAGGGACTGTAGAAATGTACAAACAGGTGGATGGACACAATACTAGTCACTACAGGAAGAACACTTTAATACTCTTTTTGATTCTATTTACATGTACTTTAAAACTTTAAAACAGCAAGCAAAGCAAGAAATTTCCTCTCAGTTCCAATTTGCAGTGCATTAAAACATATACTTGCATAAAACAAGAGAATGCCTTGACCTTCAGCAATGTTTTGCTCCTAAATTGGCACAGAATCCTTTTACTACTTAATTGGTGAGAAGATACAGAGTTTACAGTACTACTGAAACACACACACGTCTTTTGTCCTTTTCCTTTGTGTCCACACAATTGTGTCCCAATTTAGCAGGGCACTGAGGGAATCTCTCCAGATGGGCAAAGTTCATGAAAATATTCATAGGAAGAAAGGTATGTCATTATCCCCAGGCTCTGCCGACTGGATTGTAATTAGAAAGATCCCTCTTTTTCAGCAGATGGGTCTCCTGGCCTCTTTCCAGTCTACGCTTCATGTTGTCTATTGTGGCAAACTAAACTGGCAAGGAAAGAACTAAAATAAAGTGGTTCCTAATCTACCTTTGGACAGAACCAACTCTCACGCGTGAATGTGATTTTTAAATCGTTTTTCAGTAAGAGGTACAAAGGCTCAATAAATCACTAACTGGCTCTAGGCTCACCCACACCAGGATAGCTGGCTCAGAGCTCCTCCAGCACTGCAGGGACAGGGTCATTATTCTGTGACAAGCTGCTGATCCCTTTCTAATTCCTCCAAGATGAGTAACTGTTATAAGAAATAAGTGTACAAACACAGCCTTTTGTCAGCAGCCTTAGCAGGAAGATCAGACAAGAACTGAAGGGCCTGTTCACTTCTTTAACAGCTTTGCCTAGTCAGAGCCTGCCTGGAAGCTTGCAGCAGGGCTGTCTGCTGTCCTAATGAACAGGAACCTTCCAGGCCCTTCAGGGTACCCTAACCACAGGTCATTTCTCCCCCAGCCCCACCAAACAAACCCAACAGAAGAGACAGTGGTTTGGCTCTGGCTACAAAACAGCTAAATATGAATTAAAATCACAGTGTCCCTGGAGAAACGGCTAAGAAGGAAGGCTACCGTACCAATATTCACCAAGGGCAGAACACTTTTAGGAACACAACAGCAGGCACAGCACAAGTGGTGTCAAAGCTTTGTGTGCTGCTTCAGCAGCATCTCCCCAGTGAGTTGTGACAAGAAGCAAAGCCTGCATGAAAACCCCGCTCGGGTTTTTGGGTCTGTGCAGCCATTAAAGGGCTCGTCCATTAAAGGGAGAGATCCCAGAGATGGGGATGTGGCTGCCCGAGCTCCCCAGAGCCCAGCACAGCCTCTTACAACAGCTATTAGATGGTGGCCGTTTTCCCTCACTGTCACCAGCTGGACAAATAAGGAGAAAAATGATATGCAAACATCCCCCTGACTTCTGTAGGATTCTACTCCAACTGTGTTCCCACATTTTCTGTTTTATTAACATGGACTCTTGATGTTTTAAGGGAAGAGTTTGCTCCCAACGTCCTCTCAGGACCACGAAGTAAATCTTACTATTAACAGCAATCTTTGGGGGGAATTATTATGCACAAAATGATGATAAATAACAAACAAGTTTGTTAAAATTGCAATCTGTTTGCAGACAATCTGCAATCAAGAAAGGAGGTTCATTCATCAAGCAAATTGTTACTGGAAATTGTCTTCCTCAGCTATAATCACTCACACAAGCAGAGCACTTGGAAACAGAGGTCGCAGAGTCCTAGCGCCGATTCCTGGTTTTATCTGCTTGTCCCAAAAGGTACATTTAATTCAGGAACTCTGTTGGTGGAATGAGTACCACAAAACACAGAATTTGATGTCATGAACTTCAGTACTGTCTAACATAGCACACACCCCCTAAAGGCTCAGGCCTGTCATATATATTTGGATTCTGTCATAGCTTCCACTAACCCAGCCACTGACTATGAGACTCCCCCTTGGAAGTTGAAAAAACAACTTCTGGAATGATTTTTGGAGCAAGATCAGTCACTTTGGCAGAATCGCTTCTGTCTGGCACGTAATGATTTTACTTGGGGAAAATCATTTGCTCCCTGTTGGCCTAAGAGCTCTTCTGTGTGCACAGAGCACCCTGAGAGGAAAGAGCTGGAGGTTAAAATTAGCAAGGAACGCAGATGCCATTGTCTCCTCTCATTACCTCCTCGCATCCAAACCCAGCGCGCCTGCAAAACGCAAATCTAAACCAAAGAGAGAAGGAAACAACGAAAATAGCCCCTCTTCACAACAATGCACACATCAGACCTTTCTGGTCAGCAACTACTTTGCAGATAATTTGCCAAGCAGTAATTACAGTATGTGGCTTCATTAACCTCTTAGGGTCCTACTCCCCAACGCCTAAGTCAGGATAAGATTCCGTGATCTCAAGACAACAAAGTCGGGAGTATACGACCATCAAGACTTCCAATGACTTGAAAGAAAACAAGGAATCTTCTGAATAGGCTGCTTCTAGGATGACATGCTGTAAACAACAACGTCAGCACTGACTTCAGCTCAGCTGCCACAGAAAAAAAAGAGCATCTGTTTTTTGTCCTGGCAAACACTGATCACAACTGAAACATCCTTATATATTTGAGATACACTTACACCTTTCAAAAATATAATTTAAGGCAAAAAAATCATTTCTATGGCCACATCTTCAAACAATTTTCAGAGATCTACGTATAGCCTGACAAAACAGTGAGACCAATGAATTCCAGCACCTTGAAAAATATTTCTCCTCAGAGGGTCTCCTACAAGCGTCCAGAGAGAAAATAATACCTGGGTTTAGGACATTCCTCTTCACTGTGTGCAAATCTCACCCATGCAAATGTGAACAGTGAAACGCTTCTGCGTGCAAACAAACTGATGCACTGATCCATAATTTGTAATCGTGTCAGGCTATATGTTATTGAGAAAATAAGAAAAATATATATACTCAAATTTTAGAGAGAGAAAAAAGACTGGCATTGCTGCTGTGATGAAACCAATTCTAACATGTTCAAGCTCTTGCATTTTTACCCAATATCCTAATTCTGTACAGACCTGTTAACTGGAGACACTGACTGGCAGGCAGCGCTGAACAACACCAAGATAACGTTTCTAAAATGCATCAGAAGCCTTAATAGTGCAAAATATTATGAATAAATTAATCCTTCTATCAAATGCCTGACAGCAACATAAAAGGTCAGGGTTTATACATACAAAGGACTCCTCTTGAAAAATGACTCAGCCATATCCTGCTCCCAACCAGAAGCAAAGAAAAATGAGGTTTACATTGCCCTCAAATAACCCAAATAAGCAAATCTTTCCTTACCCAGAAGGACTTGGGATACTACTGGAGGGGGGAGGAGAAAAATCTTTATTAGAGGAAATTTATTTTAATGAAGATATGAAAGCAAGCAAGCAAGCTCGTGATCACAAGGTTTACTCAGAAATTCACAAACCCCCAATAACAATCTCTATTAAAAAAATCATAGAGATGTGGTTTGTTAATATAAGTGTTTCATTAATAATGAATTAATTACAAATTAACATATATAAAATGTTCTGCACTTCTGCAAGCCTCTGGTATCTTCAGTTAAATAAATTCATGGAGATTTCCATTCGAATCCAACAGCACTGCCTATCCAGAATTCAAAAAGCACGAGAAAGATGCTGCCCTTGGATGGCACCACTTCCTACCACGAAGCTGATTCACACAGAGTACAGTGTGTTATTCACCGGTCATGTAAATGCAGGGAGCTCCACTGGCTCTTGGAGTTATCACAGATTTACTGCCAACCTAAAGAGAGTGGGAGCAGCCCCCACATTGTTTGTGGAAAGGCTCCACAGGACAACAAAAGCCACCATCTCACCAGATTCCTTCTGACAATCTGAGTGGGGTCGCAGAGAGTTAGGAATGGGAAGCCAACAGCTTCCCAGAAAACAAGTGTTCCTGGCCTACACAACTGAAGTTATCATGTAAGAAACAACTTAAAAACCATTAAAAAATAAGTTGCTGGAATGAGAAACTCAGCTTTTTTCAATTCCAAAAGCTGAGACTGCGAAGAAAGAACTGCACTGGTTTTGGACAGGATATACAGAGCAATAATACAATTAGGGATAAAATGTTTCCTTTTCAATTACAGACTAGAACAGAATGGAAATTGAAAAGCAGAGATATGGTGGGATTATGACCCCTGAAATTATGTATAGCTTAATGCTAGGCTCCAATTTGAGCTACTCCAGCCTCAAAGGGGTATTCCTCAACTGGCTGGGGTTTAATGCAACAAAGGGATTCCAGAGGCATTAGTATCGATGGAGAGAGGAGGTTAGAAAGCATTTGCTCTCTCTGAGTAAAAAGGGTTATGAAATTATGCAGCTCCATTCTTCCCCTGCTCTCAGCAGATCCTGCAGACTCATTATCAGTGCTTTTGACAGCTGCACTGCAGCATGGGAATCCATGTAGGCCTTGGAATGCTGTGCTGGAGCATCCCACCCCTGTGGCTGCATCTGTGCAATAGCAAACACTGACTGACTTCAAACAGAGACTAAGACTGGCCATTGGTGGTGGTATCTGGATCTCTGGAAAATATGCCAAATTCACAGCTCTGGATATGGAATGAGCGCTGGGACACTATAAAAAGACAAGCACTATACACAGCCCCATTACACGCAGGCTCTCCTAATGGATTTCTCTACCTGCCCAGAAGAGCATGCAACATGATTTTCCACCCTGCCAGTCAATCCAGGAGCCACATCTGTGAAAACAGGGAGCCATTTCCTTGACTTTCCCTCACACAGAACGAAAAGAGTGCTTGTACTAAAACAGGAGGGAATAGGTTTGCTCTCTAACAGCTGATGGCAGCTGTGTTTGCTGTGGTCACTTTCTATTGACCTTCTTTCATTTATTATCCACAGTGCACATTGCCCAAAGATACAGATTAAGATGGAAGTTTGCTGTTCATCACTGCAGCAAAGGCATGGGCTAAAATGGGATGCACTGCCCTCACTCAAGGCAACATTATAAAGCTTGGAGAACAATTCCAATACCTAGATACCAGAGCAAATCTTAAATTATTCTAAAGTATAAATTACACTGCTTTTTTACTTAAGGATATAGTATATAGCTACCTCAGGAACCTATACCCTCTTCAACTCACACCATAATGCATTGGCAAGCAAGACAAACCTTGGTCAACATTTCACAACTCTTTTTTCCTTTCTTCATTTCCTTCTCTCTTCCACACCCCATTCCTACACCTCTTCCCTCCCCCATTTGTGGTGTTACTGTCTTTTCCTTGATTAATGCAATTCCTGGTTCCATGCTCCCAAGTCAAACACAGCCCAAATGCACCTATCTGTATCCACTTGTCACAGCTTGCTTTGCCAAAAGAAGACTGAAGGGAGCCTGTTCCTTCCTGCACTTGCAAACAGCTCCAGGAGAGTTAAGCACAGGGGGAGACTGGAGGATACAGCCTTGGCAGTAATGCCCATTTACCTCCTGACACAGCCCTGACTTCTTGAGGAACCCAGAGCACAGATGAGAGGACACGAGCTGCAGTTCAAACCCATCCACTGGCAGAGCTCCAACATCAGACATGCACAGTCCTCCTTTCAAGTTCTCTTGCAGCATTTCTTTATCAGCACCAAGAGGCATTCCACCACCTCCACTGAAAGAAAGTACTACTTCAATGCTCACTGAAATAAAACCTGAACAAATGGTGAAAGTTTGTTTCCTTTTAGCACTGGTTCATCCAAGAACTTCAAGCAGATATTTCATTCTGCAACTGATACAGGATAGCTGTGTCCCTCACTTCAGGAGGGCCTCTCTTGAACCTAACAGGATGCTATTCCTGACCAGTATGCTGGGGGCATTTTCTTTCCTGTTGGACAGACTGAAAGTTAACATCATTAGCCAAACTAAGAAAAAAACATCTTTTTCAAACCACAGTGGAAGAGCATCACCCACTATAAACCAGCACAGGAAGGAACACATGTGACTGTGGCTGCCACACTGCCCTGGGTGCAGAGTGCCCTGAAGGAAACCAGAGGGAAGACAGAGCTATGCACAGGACCCCAGGCAGACTTTCCATGCAGATTAAATCTATCTGAACATCAACAGTGATTAATTTAGTCTTAGCAGGCAGCTTGAACATCCTTCTTCAATTTTAACCCTGGGAATTTGAGAAACAACTGGATTAAGAACCTCCATCTAAAGTTCCAGGAAGGTTCTGTCCCTGAAGTTGCCAAATCCTCCCCTTGTCTGCCTTTTCCTTCCTTGCCTTCGTGAAGAGGCTCAGCAATGGTCATGCAACAACGTGCCTGTTTCTTTTAGATCCTGCCTCCTCAGTGTTAAATAGCAGGACACTGAACAGCCAGCTTGTCCTTTACAGCTCCTTACTCCAGTTCCCACCATAAGCAACCATCTTGTTCTGCAGAGCACAGGCACTTGTTCGGCAAAAACAGACCATGCCCTCCCTCTGACCTCTTGATTTTCTATGCACAAAAATGCAGCTGGGATCCAGCCTCTCTGAGATAAAGAGGGAAAGAAAACATCCCCACCAGCTCCTTTTGGGAGCAAGACAGCAGAATCCAGTTCTGCCTATCTGTACAGCAAACAAAATACAAAAGAATGCCCTACACACTGAGACAGACAAGTTACATGCACATTTTCTACACATCAGCTGGCACTCAGATTCCCAGAAACAAAGCATCAAAAACTCATCAGTGCCTTCTCCTACCTCCTCTGCTTCCTAGGCAAAAACTCCTTCCTGAAACAGTTTGTATAATTTCATTTTCTATAGGCTTGGCTTTTTTCTTATGATACAAAAGGATTCTGTAACTTGAAATCCCCCCTTGTTCTGCCTAGACATTCATAAGGAAGTTTTCCAGAATCACTCAGAAAAGCCCTGTGGAAATGTCCAAGCAGACAATCAAAGACAGGAGGCCTCAATCCAGCTTTCTGACAACTTGGATGAAACAACTGGATGTGAATGTGCCCACAGAAATCACCACAACACATCAAGCAGATAATGATTAGCAAGACTCTTCTTTTTCTACTGAGTTGCACTGGCTCTGTTAGAACTTACACTAAAACCAAAAAGTCAAAGGGCATTTCAGCCCATGGAAGCATTTGGCACATCCTGTAGCTCCAGACAGAGACCAAGTTGGATCCTGATATTTTCTTGCCTAAAAGTCAGACGTTACATCAGAAGCAAAGGTGACCCTCTGACTGTCATGCTCTGGTCTATTGAAATGCACCTTCACGAAGGAAGGTTTAATCTGGTTGAACAGAAAATGTCAAAGCTTGACTAAATGTCAAGATTTCATTACACTCTGAAACTATGCCCTGAAAAAGAGCTGCAAGTCAGATCCAATTCTTAAATACATTTGTTGATACTACACTGAAAAACAACAATTATTTTAAAATAATGTTACTAAAATACCAATTTTGACAAAAATTGAAATGACACTTCGTGATCCCCCAGTTATTTTACATGAGCCTCAATCTAGTTTGCAATTCTGAAGCCTTAAGAAGAGCATTTCAAATTACAGACCAGATGTTGATGAGGTTGTTTTCTAAATTAAACTAAAGCAGCAGAAGTTAAAATCCAAGAAATGCCAAACTTAAATTTCCCAAGAAGGAAGGCAACGAAAGCTGAAATAGGAACTCCTGAAAAAGGTGCTACTATCATAGTTTGACAACTGATACAATAACCTCAACAATTAGATATGTAACCACATAACTTTTGCAAAATGAATACTTTTTTTGCACTATTGGTAACACAAACTGCAGGTGTTGAACAGGCAAAAAGAACCTGCTATTTGGAGCTTCTAAGTAAGCCATGCCAAAAGAGGGGATGCAGAAGAAACAAGTACACAATGATACACCTCCTTCCTCCCCTGGATCTCAATCTTTAAAGTTTCAAGGCTGCTTCTCTTCCTATCCAGTTCTCCTGGCCAAAAGTACCTGTTAGGAACACCATCGAGTTTCCTCTGTTGCCTCTCTATCCTGAATTTTACTAGAAAATTACTATGCCTTTCAGCTCTAATTTAAAGTGCACATTATTTCCAGCATTTTAAAAAGGACAGAGTTTTGCTAGTGGTATGCCAAGGGAGCTGATATTTCCTATTTCCCTCTGACTAAGTTCCTAAGGGGACAGCAGGAGGTAAAGTCAGTGTTTAGGCCATAGAATAAGTCATAAATGCCAACAGGGTAAACATTCAGGGTCACACTTCCCAGAGACCACCAAGTAGAAATCTTCAGAACAAATCAATGCACTTTAAGTAATCAATTCTACTTCTACGATTGCTTCTAGTTCCTATTAAAGTGTCCAAAGGTTTAAATGACTCTCAAATTCTGCAATTCACGATGCAATACACAAATATCGATGCTTCAGTCTGTGATTTGTGAGCTTTTAAGGTAATGGAAGTCAGACTGAGTCACCCCGTGCCAGAGAAAGGCTTACATCTTACTTTTCAAGATGATGGAAACCATCGTTCATTTTGCTAGGGATTATTTGCTAGGGATCATTTTCCTTGTATTATTTAAACAGGGCTTTGCATCCAGGAATCCAGAAGAGGAACTGACAATTCCTTTTGGCACCACTTCCTTAAAACCCTGTAAAATCAAATGTCACCCGTAATGCAAGTTCCCAGGTGCAGCACGTAACTGCATCGCCAGCGTGGCGGGGAGAGGGATGAGCAGAAGGTGGCAATAGAGCACCAGATCAAAACCCATACACGTTTTATTCCTGATGAGATGCTTGCTCTCACCACAGCACACACCCTGCGTGTAGCTTGTACATCTCCACTGAAAATACAACGTGATTTAGGTGGGATTTTTTTAGGGCTGCATTCCCCCTGGGTAAAAGCAAATGTAAGAAGTCTGTTTTCTCCTCGGGTAGGTGACATAATTACAAGGCTTCCATAATCACTTCAGTGTGCTGCCTACATAGCTCCCTGCATCTATCAGAAAATTACAGAAAACAGAAATTACAGTTTGTGTAGTTGGCTAATAAAAAGTTATTATAAACCTATGTACCGCCAGCTGAAAAGCCAAATTGTAAGCACTTACCTTAAAGCTGGAGTGGAAAAGGGTTATTACATTTTATACAATAATATTCCCCTCCATTTCGAAAAAATCATCTCTTGAGCACTGGTGGAAAGTGTATGGAAAACTTCATCTTACTCTTCCCAAAATGAAGAATACTTTGGTGTAACACTTCACTGTTAACCAGGGAACCAGACAGAAATCCGGCTCATCTGAAGTTTTTAGTTAAGCTTGCAAGCTTCAGTCAACCGGTGCCATTTCATACAGGTTTGGAGAGACTTCTCAGAGACAGAAGGATTATCTAAAATGCTCTTTTCCATGAAAAGCGGGGAGGAGGGATGGAGGAAGGCAGAGACCTCCCTCTTTCGGCCAAAGGGAGGCGAAGCAGGCACACGATGCCTTACGAGAGGTTTGAAGGCAAATAGTATTGGGTTTATCTCTCCACATTTCTGATGGACACAAATAAAACAGCACAAAACAAGGCAGGGTGGGGGGGGGTGGAATTTTCACTGGTGTTTCATGTGCAACATTTCTAAGTTGCCAGATTTTACATCACATTCATGCACCACAGAAAGCAATTTTTCTCAGGTTCAATGGGACATCGTTATTTTGAAGCTCTGCGTAGTTTTTCTGGTTTCAAACCGCTAGAAATAAAGGTATTTCTTAATACGAACGTGGCAGTAGAACAGATTTTTCCTGCCCTGCTTTTGCTGGCTGGAGCCCAGCAGGCAGCAGCACCTGCCCAAGACACTGCCCTGAACTGGACACCAGCCCCAGCCCTTCAGAGTTTGCCATGACCCACATCTGCCCCAATAAAACACACAAAATTCAACCCCACAGAACCATGCTGCCCAGCAACTCTTTGGGTTGAAAAGCTGATGTTTCAGGCACCTAGAGCTGAAACCCAAGAACCAAGAGACACACATTTGTGTGTTCCCCCTTACTCAAGAGTCAGGTATATGAAACCAGCTGATTAAAAAGGGGAAGCGGCTGAACTTTCCACCTCAAGAACAAAGAGAGGAGAAGCAGCACTGAGGGAAAATCTCCCTGGCTCAATTAGCAGCGCCCACAGCCAGGATGGGCAGGACTCTGTCCCTGCCATCCATCACCTGAGGCTGCAAACAGAACCACAGCAGGCAGACAGGAGGCTTCCTCCGATTATCAGGTGCTCAGGAACCATTCCTGGCAGCAGCTCCCATGGTCTGGGAGTGCATCACAGCGGGGTGAACACCGAGCTATAACAGAAATACAGCCACAGCTTTGGTCACTGCTCAGCCCCACACAAAGGGTCCCCGGAGCAAAGCCCTTCTTAGACACATCACTGCCTCTACCCCTGCAAGAGATCAGCTTTTCAAACACCGACAAAATGAAGCAAATGGAAATAGTCAAGATATCTGGCATCCTAAAAAAACCTTCCAGACTTCAGCACATTGTCAGAAGTTAGCCAAGTGGCAAACAGAACAAAACTGGGATTTCAAGTGACTAAACATTCCAGTGCATCACATCCAGCTGCCTCGTGTACCTGAGAGCAATCTTTAAAAGCAGGATTTCATCAACTGACCACAGAACAAGCAGCAGAGGGAAAATGAACATAGAGAAAAGTCATAGTCAGGTATTCACATGCTCTGCTAAAATAGTAAGAAATCTCCCTCAGCAGCTATAATTTCAGGGGGTTTTAGCGTAGCAGTTGTCTGATAAACACCCTTATTCCATTGACATTAAGGAGTTAAAAAAATAAATCATGGCACAACAATCCCCTCAGCTGCAAATGATAAAATTATTAGGAGACATTTTCTGAATGAAAGTCTGGCTTGCTTAAGCATTAACCATTTTTTATAACTAAGCAAAACAAAACAATTCAAGTGTAAAACAGGAAACAAGCTGTTAACTAAATACTGGATATTCTTTTTGGAAAAAAAAATTTAAAGAGTAAGCTACATAACAAGAGCAACCAACACTTAAAATGTCTTAATTATCAGTGTTTTTAAATAGCTTTGCTTCATTGCTGTCCCAGCTACAGCTTCCTGGCTGGTTCACAGATAAAGAAAATTATTTCAAAGCTATTTCTTGCCCTGGCTTGTCATCTGGCTTAGTGACAACATTACACGGTCCCCACTCTGCAGCAGGCTGGCAGGGGACCATCATTCTCATTTAACCTTCATTCCAGAACACTGGCCTTTGTGGGAGAACTGCTGCACTTCAGTCCCATAGAAATAACTTTCCTTCCCCTGGAAACCAAGGTTTGGGCAAAGTTTGGAGTTTAACTGCTTCTTATATGCTACAACTGCCTGAATATGGGACTTGAGTTTAGGGGATATGGTGAGTAAGATACAGTTTGTTCTTTGGTGGTTGGCAAGTATAAAATAGATTAAACAGCACAAACTACACAATCTTAATTTTTTTTGTTAAAAAAGGTATGAAAGACACTTCCTTTAAACAAAATAAAAATTAGTATCTCCTAAACATTATTTTTCTTAATTCTCAGTGTCCATATGTCTTAGTAAGTTAAAAGTGACTGTCATGAAAACAGTCACATGTTCAAAGATAAACCTAATAATCATCAACCACAACCCCCCCGAACCTCAGAAAAACATAATTTTCAAGCTGATTTTATCCCAATGATGCAACAACAAAAATTTAACTGATATATGTATGAGGAAAGAGCAGCTCATCTTTGAGAGAGTATCCCAAAGATTGACAGCACAAGTTTTAAAGGAATAGCAATGAAAAAATTGTCACATTTATATTCAGTATATGTGTGTAAGTAAAGGAAACTTCATTTCAGCTGTGTGGGTATTTTCACATCACTGTGGTAACTTGAATAAACATCTGGACTTGCATTTCACTGAAAAGTACTATCACATATGACTCAAAATCAATTCCTGTTATCACACAGAAGACTTTTGGCAATATTTATTTTAATAGAAATATATCATCACGATGTGCCAAACTAAACATCAACTCATGTCTCTGAATTTTCGTCATTCCACCCACTTGCAATTAAAGCAGAAGTTGTCTAAAAAGCAGCAAAACATTGTCCTAGGAGTCCCTGACTAGGGACTAGGCAAACCAGACTCAATTCTTAACCCAACAGATGTTACTGCTGTGGTGCAGAGAGCAACACTTGTGGATTGCAGTGATTTACAGTGTAAGGCATGTTGCTTCTTATTTTACCAGATTTAAAACCCTCCCAGTGCTTGGCATCTCTCTCAGGCTGACAGTCTAGGCCTATAAAAAAACTGTGTGTGCAGAACAGCTTATTTTAAGAAAGTTCTTATCACCCTTTCGCTGAAAACCTCTAGAATATTCACACTTTGGAGCACAGCCTTAAAAAGCTGGCTGCCATTTCAGGGATAAATAAGCTTTCTGCTATGCCCATGAAAATTCATCCAAAACTGAACAAGTCACAAGTCTCTAAAAACTCAGCTCACATTGAAGGTTACAGCATCTTAAAGGCCAGATGTGTCCTGGTGCTCAGGGATGCACTGTGAGGATGGAAGAAAGATGGGATAATACTGCTGAGCAGCCCTACCTCACCAGGGATCTACCTCAAGGGAATTGGTTTGACTCCATGGGATAAGGCATTTTCTAAGTTTCTATACTTTAACAAAGTCACTTTAAAATCTGGAGGGTACTGCGAAAAAAAAAAAATTATCAATGTTTGAAATGAAAGACAAGAACAAACTGTAATGCCAAAAATAAGAAAAATCAAGTACATTTTTTTGTGTTATGAAATCAACAGAGGCTTTTTCACAAAACTCCTGCATCACTCAGCACACAAAATGGATGGAGCTTCCTATTTCATCTTCCCTTTTTAAACCCAGCTGTGACTACAGTTATTCATTTCCTGATGGCTTCCTTTCGAAAGCTAATATTTTATAAATAAAGCCACACTTAGGAGAGCAAGAGAGCTGACAAGACAAACAGCCAACCACTGCCAAGACCCAAATGCCTCGTCGCTCAGATAAGGATTCCTGTCTTTGGTACATGGTATTCTCTTTTTTAAGTGCTTTGGGTTTGTTCTTGACCATATGCCTGCATTCAGAATAATATTTCAACTGCAGCAATAACCATCCACATTCTGTAATATGATTATTTTCCTCTTTAAACCTTGTATTTCCCCTCCCTGAACCTAAGAACACATCCTGTATTCTAGGAGAGCAGACTTTGTGTGCGCTAGCCCAGTGGCTGGAACAGAGGGGGTGGCAGGAATTTCCCTGGGGAGAAGGGGTTACCTCAGCTCAAGGAGGGACAAGTTTGTGAAAGAAAAAACCACTGAGGGTTATTAAATCACAGAGACAATATCCAGCTCAGGAAATCCTGAGCCAAAAACAGCTGGAGGCCAGGAGATTATTTAGGGGAAGTATCAGATACGCTTGCCCTGTTCCTACTCCTCCCCAAGAACCAGGCTGTGCTATTGTTGAGGAGAAAACACTGACACACACAGACCCTCAGATCTGATCCTGAAGTGCAGCTTTTATGGATGACAAATGTGGTTTGGGTCTGAATGCCCAGACAAAGTTTATTTCATTGCATGTTTTCAACCTGTCTGAGGAACAAGGCAGAAAACAGTTCAATCATTAATGGCATATTTACAGTTTAAAGACTATTGCCAAAGTAATTTTTAAAACATCATTCAACAAAATAGACAGAGGAATGAGAAAGAAGTGTTTTGCAATTTTTTGGCCACCTCAGAGCTCATAATCTTCAGACAGACAAACTCATGCCAGAGTTATGAGAAGCTATGGAGCAAGTGGTAGCTCTCAGCTAACCCTCCTAACAGGGGGATATAAATAAACCTGTCACGTACTTTCATATTAACTTTTCTTTAACAGAAGGATTTCTTCTTCTCCCTCCTCTGCAAACCCCTGTGTGCTCTCCTGGACAGTACTGGCCTTCCTTGGCCAGTCTCTGTTATTCTGTTTCTGATACATTTTAGGACACATGTCCAACCTTGAATATCACTTATGGAGGATCCTACAGCAGTCTTTTGCTTCGGTATTTTTCCAATTCTTCAGAATTGGTCAGAATTGGCAAAATTCAGATTGTCTGGCTGCTACTCTGTTTTAAAATCTGGAAGACCAGTGGATCAGCCCAGAAACCATTAAGTGCTTCCTTTGAGTAGTTCCTAAAGGTGGATGCCAGCAGCTCCTTGCAGTGCACACTGCCTCACGTTCAGCCCCAGTCAGAAGGTGCAGCTGTAGGCTCTCTGCAATTCCATAGCCACTGACCTGAGCTTTCCATCATTCCAAAGGCCCTGCTCACTGCTTTGGATTCCAATCCACCATTTGCATTCGCTTCAAAATCTCTTCTACAACAAACTGCAAACAGATCCTTAAGAGAGCCTGTATCCAATTCCCATCTAAAAAACGGCTGGTCATGTGTAAGTTCTAAGAAAAAGAGCTAAATGTAGCAGAAAGTGTCTGTGACCTACTCCTGGCAGGGTTTTATCCAAGGGCCTTGAGTTTTAAACTTGGCTACATCAGCTGACTCTCCTCAGAGAATTTATAAGTTCATTAACATTTGCTAATCTCCAGTCATGAATATAGACTTTGTTTTATTTAACATACACACTCCGCACCCACTCACATGCATATATACATATACACACACACACTTTGATATTTTCTTTTAATCAAAAATGCTTGGGAAGAATACTGATTGCACAGCTTTGATACATGCAGCTTCCTCCCTATCATTTTTATGACCATTTTAGTTAATTACTGTTACAGCAGATCATAATTTGTTCTCATGGCTACAAATTCGAGAGACAAACTGCTGTGACGTTACAGTCTGAGCAAAACAAGAGCAGACAGCAAGGCAGCCCAGCTTTCACCAGCTTTTTCAGTTGAAAGGTTGGAGTACAGAAGGGAAATCCAAATTATTTCCTCTGCCTTTGGGCTCCCACCTCCGCAGCGATGCAGCCTCTGCACCAGAGATGTTATAGACGGGTGGCTGTGAAAACCACAGAGCAGGTCTGCAGTCTCTTTAAAATGTATGCAATACATGTCAGCCCTTTTCCTCCTTCCCAGAGAAATCTGGAGATGGATTTTGTCTGGGAGTACACAAATGGCTTCCCTGGACAGTTCACTAAAAGCTTTGCATTCCTCACCCCAATATATGTTGGGGGCAATATCTTGTTACCTCGGCTTGTTCACTTTTAATAGTTGAAAAAATTTGAGGTATTATCATTTTCTAATTGTTATTTCCTGCCATTGTAAAGTAGCCTAAGGAAGCAAATGATTTATAAGAACAGATGTATTAACTACATGCCACTGATACTTCAGGAAGGAAAAAAACCAGGCCTATCCATTACAGCAAAAAGAGTGATGAGACTGACCTAATTTGCCCTCAACCATATCTATGGAAGACTTTCTACCATTAACACTTAAATCCAAACACAAATCTCACTTCCAATGGATTTCCCATTGACTGTTGAAACAGGGCCAATAAAACAATACTCTTCGGAGAGAGGAGAGTAAGCCTGAAACACTCAGACTGACACCAGATCAGGTGCACATTCTTAAGTGGCACTTAAGAGTGAAAGTTCTGCAGTACACAAACACACTTAGAGGTGGCACAAGCTCAAAAGGATGACATTTGACACTCCCAAACCTTTGGTGGTGCTTGAAACCCTGGCAAGGATGTGGACCTTGGCCCATCTTCCACCTCTACCTGTGCCAGAAATAGCACTGGACTATGGATGAAGAAAAGCAAAAGCAACAATATTCTGCACTGACACCTTATCTAAGATTGTCTGAAACATTAAAACCAGGAGAATACCTTTAAAAGCAGCTCTGCAAAGCAGCCAAGGCCTATGTTTTCATCTCTTCTGGCACAATAAAGAAACTGCAAAAGCTGCATTAGAATGAAGCGTTTTCTGAATGAATGTTTACAAACAGAATGTAAGAAATTTGTCTGGCAGATAACAACTACACATTCTCTCACTGGAAAAACATAATGTCCTTTTGTATGCCATGCTTGTGGTAAAAGAAAATAAGTAAGATTTTGGCAGAAGGGCTAATATAGACTTAAAAAAAAAAAAATTGGCAGCCAACCTGTTGCCCTTTGCAGTCAATGCTTCAGGTTTTACTTTTTGTCTGGAAAATAAGCTTAGGACCATGTGAGACATTTCCTTGGGGTTGAGACTTTGGGCTCTTTTTAAAGAAGGCGAAGTCACTTTGGGAGATCTTAGCCCATTTGAAGTGGCTTCTACTTTTATGCCCAGGGAAAAAGGAAAAAAATCGAAATCAGAAAAGAACAATCTGCTTCTTAAACCGTGACTGCTTCGAGCAAGAGCTGCTTTCCACTTTCTGGTGGAGCAGAGTCTGTCTTCACTTGGATTTAGCTCAGCTGCTAATTGTCCCAGTATCTGAATCAATAGCAAACCTGAAATACTTTTAAGCCTTCATAGAGACTCTGGAATTTCTCCCACTTTGTACTCACAGACCTCAGGAAGACAAAGAGCAAATAACCATGACTTCTCTGCACTCATTTTGGTTACCACAAAAATGCTTATCCTTGCTTTTTGTAGTCATGATGGGGAGATCATGATGGATTAAATTCATGGTGATGAAAATGAGCCCCTTAAATACCTACAAAGAAATCCATGGAAGGAAAAAGCAGTGCAAACTCACCACACACCATTCCATTCCTGTTTTGAAGGAACAGTTTAAAGTCAAAGGGTAATTTATTCGTTATGCCCATTTAAATCTTCATGTCCCCTAAAGCTGCCAACAAAAATACCAGTTAATGTGAAATGCTAGCCTGCTTTTTTTCAGATGTAGCTATCTGTTCCTTAGAAAATCCAAACAGTCACAACTTAAAATGACTGTATATCTAGAGAGAATTTCAAGATATGCATATTTTTGTGCATCCAAGCATTTCAGACACTGATCTCAAAGATGTGGTTTCACTTATAATGTACACAAAGAAAAAATCCTGTAGTTCTGTATCCATTTCTTTGAAGAAGGAAAATATTGTAAAATAAAGGTGCAGACATAAGAGCCTTCTGAGAGTTCTAAAACTTCCACTGCTCACTGTAGAAAAGTCGTCCACAATGTCGTCCACAATCTTAATACATGTCCTCCACTTCCAGCTTTTTTCATTAATATGATAATGGAGTTATCTAAAAGAAAATGCCATTACCAGAGTGTGACACAGTCAAATAGCCAGGAACTCAGAATTAGCTTGGATTAAACAACTCAGACTCAAGAATATTTGGTAAGAAGATCAACTGCTCACAGTCTGGAAAAACAAGTTTCCTTTCCTTGGACAACTTCTTTATCTACATGTCACCAGGTACTTGATAGAATACCAGGCCTTCTTAAAAAATAAAATCACTTTTTAAAAGCTTACTGACATCAATACAAGCAGCATATTGGCAAGCTACAGAATTTGTCGGATGTTTCAAAAACCAAAAAGACACAGCAAACACACAGATCTAAATCATAAGACACAAGTGTCTCCCAATGAGCAGATCTGTCAGATCTTGCCAGTCACTTACTACCCACAGAGGTTTTTCGGTTCTCCAGTATTGAAAAGATTGATATTGAGAGACTCCTGGCGAATTCTCTTGTGAAGCTGGATGCTGAACCCCACACCAGTTGCCTCCATTTTCCAAAGGAAAATTACTGCTTCTCTCAGCACTCTCTCAGGTGCTGTAGCAATTGCCCCAGTTCAGGATCACCAGTAAGAAAAAATGTGGCTGTAACAGCCGAGCCAGAGACAAGAAAGGAAAGAACAGATGATGCCTGTCCTGCTGCCCAGCTCCATAGAAAGCTGGGGAGACCAGGTGCCAAAAATGCAGTAAGTGTCTTTCATCAAAAGCTCGAAGAATAAAAGACATGGCAGCATTTCCCTGCTGCACAGCACAACACTGGCCACCTTGTTATCCACCAACAGCAAATAAACACCTTTTGGTCTGGGATATAAAACACAGATGCACACACAGAGGTTTGATTAGCAAGTCCTTAAAGCCTTGAAAAAAGGAGAACAGCTAGCTATGGGGAAATTCACGTGAGCAGAATTCATGTTTTACTGGTGCATCTCTAATCATACAGGCTAGCAACTGATGATTTTAAAAGGCAAGGCAAAATTCCCAGAGAATCTGAAATCTTAGAGGATTTTGACCTCCTTTTGAGAATCCCTGACCTTAGCATGTTGTTTGGCATTTACCTCAATGAACTGTGATCGTTACCTTTAGATCATAAAGTCCTTTCACCGAGAGCTCAAACTTGCACATGTGGCTCAACAGACAAAAATGTAATGTAACACAAAAATGGAGAAACAAAAAGTGAATCTATACTTCAAGAATCAATATTGCTCGAGATGGTGATGATGTAGCTTACAGAGTAATGTCCGTTTTACTGAGATGACCTCTGAAAACTTGCAAAGGTATAATGTTATTATTCCCATCAAAAAATAGAGGAATTTTATATTCCTCAGCAGCAGGGTCTCTGCTGACTCCTGATAGCAGGCACATAATTACAGCAAAGCAATAACAACCCACTGCTGATGATCATTAACACAGACAGGACACGACATGTTTCCAAGAGAAAGCTTCTAGTTATGTTTCAGAGACCTGATAAGATGTCAAATGGAATAAACTAAATTGCCTGAAACAAATAACTTTAATTTCATCTTTTTATGCCATTCTATCTGTTTCCCCACAACATATCCTAATGTAGCCCATGAGACATAAACTATACAGGACTAACTTGAATTCATTTCACACTCAGGAAATGCATGAGGTGTTCAGTAAGCATTGCACCAGATCTAATACTGTTGCTTGCTTTATAAAACCAGTGCACAGGTAATTAATGCTGATTTTATATAAATTTGATCAGTTCCAAGAAACCAGAGGTTATTGGTGCTCAGAACCCCACTTTGAGAAAGCAGTGGCTGTACTGCACTGCAGAGTCATCCCTCATGCCCAAATTACTGCAAGTTTTGCCTCTCCTCCACAACTGAAAGGTTTTTAACATTTAGCTCCTCAGATTGAAGAAGAAAAAAATTCTAAAGTAGCCACAAACAGAGCAGCATTTTGTTTTAATCTTGGCCAAGTACTTTCTCTTTTCAAAGGCTAAAATGATGCTGCAGAATTCTCTGGGGAATTAAGGAGACCTTTTAGTTCCCACAAAGGCACTTATTCACTGATAATAAGCAGAACTTGTACACACTGATAAGTTTGTGAGACAGTAAAATTACAGCAAGCTTCAGGAGAGAAACAAATTGATTTGTTTTCCTGCTTGGCTGCAACACATTTATACCAAGTCTTTCAAAATATTTCTTATTTAAAATGCAAGTCAGAATAACCAAGTGCAACCAAAGTTTCAGTTGGACAGATTTGTTTCTGAAACTGAAATATTCCCAAACTCAGATCACTAAATCAGTTTCAAGTGGGGCTTTTTTATCCTCCCATTTCCATGTCAGCAAAAGCTCAGTGGAAAGAAAGGGAAATCAGGAAGAACAGCAGAGAAAGATAAAGTAGTTACATGCTGCCAATAAAGTGTATAAAAGACAAAAAGAGAGAATTTTTCAGCTGAAAGTCTTGTCAGAGAATACTTAATTTTTCTGTTCAATATAGTCTTGGGTTTTGAACTCAAAATCTAGGGAAGGAGAGCAGACAACAATCCATTAGACTCCATAATCTTTTCAGAAGTAGGAAATTCAGGGATAAACCTCGGTTCTGCCTCACTGAAATCAGAAATTGAGTGTATCCCCAGACACCTTCTAATCAATAGGTCTATCTTCCTCTTTCTACCCTTCTGTCAAAAACATGAAGTATAACTTTAAATCTAATGGAAATAATCAGGAAACACTGACATTTTTGTAAGCCAGAACCCTCTTTCTTTAAGCAGCCTCTGTAGAGATTCTTCCAAAGACCTTTGCATTACCAGCCCTAATTGGTATTAACAGGAATTGCTCTCTGTACCCATCTCTCTCCTGTCAACCTCCACTCTCCTGCTGGATTTCACAGACAACAAACGTTCTACAAAATTAGAATCAATTATCAGTGAGGTGAAGAAAGAATCAGCAGGAGAACTCTTGCAAATGCTCAAGCAGTTTGTTCACAGCATATTTACAGACACTGCTTCCCAGTGCAGGATCAGCCCTCACGTACCTCCAGATCCATCAGGAAGGAGCTGTTCAGGGATTCAAGAAAGATTTAGCTGCCTCAGAGTTACTCAGTGCTACCACCTCGTAGAAATCAGATGCAATGCATCTATCACTTTATAATCAGCATGTAAAACAGACTTTGCAGGGCTCATGAGTGCACAAAGATTTCAAGCATAATACTTATACATTGCATTCATCAACATATTACCATTACTACTTTCATAGTAAATAAAATGATATTAGTCCACTAGCTAACAGGAGGTTTTTTTGTCTGTCAAGACACAGGAGAGGAAGCAAAAGGAAAAAGAGGAAAACAATCTAATATGTACTCATATCAATGATTCACACATTTCTTGTTGAACCAAAACTGAAATACCTTTTGCAACATGCTGGCCATTTAAATGTCAATTCTTCATGTCCCCTTCAGTTACTTACCTAAAAAAAAGGAAAAATGCATTAATTTTCCATGCTCTCAAATGTATCATGAATACATACCTTGCTCTCCCCACTGCTCCCCAGGAAGTTTTTCAGTGGTTACAACCTAGGCAAGAACAATTAGGGTAATGTGTTTTGTTTGTTACATTAGTTTAAATGACATGTTCCCACTTTGCCTCAGCTAAGCATTCAGTAATCGAATTTAAGATCTGTGTTCTTATTATTGCTTTTTTCCTCCATAGTAAATTATTTCTAAATAAAAGCTACTTGATGGCTTCAATAATTTGATTTTCATATTCTGCGTGTTTACTCTGCAAAAAGTCATAATTGCAGGCACAGTAATGGAAATAAACACTCTGCAAAAGTATCCCAGCATGGTCTTCAGTACAGATGGGTGGAGCACCCAGCCAGCCCCTGGCTCAGCTGCCCAGCAGACTGTGCAGGTTCAAGCCTCAGCACCCCAAAATCCAGGTGATGGCACCTGCATTTCTCCACAGCCCACAGGAGGAGGCTGGGGACGGCCACTCATCCACATCTGCAGACCTCGAGCGAATCTCAGCTCCTGTTTCTGCCACCCACACACCATCCAGCACTCTTCTGTGGCTGAACTGCATTTATTAGTATTCCCTTTCTATACTCAAATGGAAGATAATTTTAAAAGTTTACAATATAGCCTATAAACAGTATGGCTGACTTAGATGGTCCTTAACTACCCAAAATATATCCTTCAAGAGAACAATTTCACATTGCACCTGTACCACCATCTTTGCCATATGCCGGGTTTTCTTGACCAAAACAAGTTGAAAATTACAAGAAAGGCAGGTGAAATCCCTAACAACTAAATACCTTTCATGTTCAATAAAGAACTCATCTGAATTTCTTTAAACCCCATATTTTCCATTAGGCTTGCCCAAGCTTTCTGACAAATTTCAGATGGAAATATCACTTAACTCCCATAATGTGCTCACACTGAACAGAGCAGAGCGTACAGGCTCAACATTCATTCTGCCTGCATGCAACTAACTTTATTTTAGACTGAATTTTAAATCCCTGCCAAATTCAGACATCTCCTGCATAAGTTCTGCTACTTCCACCTCCTGTCAGCCTACTCTGCGATGCCTCTGAATGAACTTTTTTTTTTTTAATCTGGCAGAACTCATATTATCATCCTCTTTCAAGGCAGCACATTTTGGTCCTCTAGTCCCCATGCATGCACATGTTTAGCCTTTTTCAAGGGCAGTGTAAGTGCCAGCTGCAGTTCAGACTTCTCTAGGACATGAGCCCATTTCAGAATACATAACACTATAGTGCTTTAGCTACAGGAGGCACTAAGCTGGGTTTAAAATATACTACTGTAGATTTTTGTCCTTAAAATGACAACTTAAGATATTATTGCCATCCTACAAGAATTACTTGATGGAATATGCTAGTTGTTAGGTTCGATTCATTTTCCCCCTTCTCCCTCTTAAGGGGAAGAATAATTCTCAAGGTTAAAAAGAAAACCAATGGATTCTGCTGACCACAGCCACACCCACGGCTAGTTTTCCTACAGTAGTTTCTAATGATTACTCCCATACCCATTCCAAAGGGAATTATAAGTTATAATCAAAACTTGACTTCTTTGCAGTGCCTGTTTTGCAATTTGAAAAGTTGGGAGAGCCCCACACAAAAAGTACTTATTAAACTTCAAGTGCTAAAGTTAAAGCTGATTTCTGAGGGAAAACACCTTTGTCCTTTGCCATTTGGCAAGTGTTACACCGATTCATTTGCCTGGGGCTTATACCAGAAAAGCCAAAATCATGACAAGCACCCCTTGTCGTGCACTAAGATCAATCACCAGGAACACAAATCCTTCTGCTGCCCTTTGCCCATTCTAGCTGGGATCCCAGCATTCCACTCCTCTGAGGAGTACGTTTCTCTTCGATCAGTGAAAACAATGAGCAGACAGCTTTCAAATGAAGTGACTCATCGACAGATAATGAATCCCATTCCATTTCTTCCATGTAACATCCTTCATTTTGCAGCTTTGCAACTGGAGGCATCTCAGACTGCACTGACTCAGGAACCACGAGCTAAAAGCTGTAAAGGCTTCATTTGGCATCCCAACCAATTCAAAACACCACCTTTATCCGTGCTACCCTGAGCCACACCTTCCTTCAGTTTTAGAGAGGACAAAGATGCAATAGTTACTGTCAATCAGGGAGCAAATCGCTCTAACCTTTAAACATCGAGCCTCCCGTGAAATAGGATTAGTGCTAATGGATGAAGCTGTCTCTTGTCTGCCTAACAAAAGAAATGATCCTGCAAATTCTCTGACCAGAATTGTATTAACCAGCAATTACAGGCATAAATATAGCTATGAGACTGAAATCACATTTTTCCTGCTGCTGTAGAGGACTTGAAATGAAAATAGTTCCGTCCAAATCAATATACAGCCATCTGCTCGGTAAAATGCTGACAAATCTCTTTATTTCAGGATCTGTGTCCACTAAATTAGATTAAGAAGTTGCCTTCCCTTAACAATACTCATTCCAAGAGTCAGCAGAGGCTGGTAAAGTGCTACTGTCTTCCAGTGATCCCTGGTAAGTGCTTTGGCTCGTCCCACATCCACCAAATAACTGTGTTCTCTAATTTCCACGCCAGCTTCTTGCAAGTGCTTAGAACACCTTATGCAAGAAGCCAACGCTGTGACTTGGTTCAGATTTTAAAACTCGCTCCAGAAAGCCATTAACACAAAGCAAGCTGCAAGCCAAAACAACAGTCTGCAAGAAGACAGAGGCACCTTAATTTAGTTTGAGACTGAATGGATGGTCCTTGGTGGAATTGTATGGGGCACTTTTCTTACAGGTATCAGACGCATAGGAGTAGGGGTGCATTAGCTGACAGAATTTGCTTCATATTTCCAAACAAAATCATAGCCAGGGAGATATAACTTGCCACAGCTCGGGTTTTAGACCATTTGTGATAGTTGAAATCCATACCCCGTTACCATTTCCAACATAAAAGGTAAAATACGAAACCCTACAGAGTCATAAACATTGAATATAAATCTTAATTTGTATCCTGAGACCATTATACATCGCTTAAAATGTTAAAAGTGAGGCATTAAAAGCAATTCATGTGTTTTTCTGCTCAAGCACTTTCAAACCAACTGCACTCTCTTCAAGATCTCCACAGTGAGCTGCTTCTCTTCTGCAGCAGATGGTTTGGGCATCGTGGCAGGGCAGCGACTCACGGGGGTCAGGGGAAGGGAACAAAGGCTCTTTGTGCACATCCCTGGACGGCAGCGAGCGCTCGGTCACAGATGCAACACCAGCAGGGACAGTGCCAACCACACAGCCCGACCATCAAAGCCCCCACCCCTTCACTGGGACAGGCTTTCTGAGGCCAAAGTCCAGCTCAGTATTACCAGTTTTTAAAAAATCCTCAAAATAATTGCTCTTCTATCTACCCAGAGCTTTAACACTTCAGAGCCAAATTCTGCCAAATCTTTGAAGCCATAGGTGCTATTTGTAATACTAGCAACTCTGTCCAAACAGTAATTTATTCTCCCTTCCTCCTAAGCCTAGGGATCACTAAAGGGATTTTAATAGGTTTTGAACAGTTTAAATCCACTGTGCTCTTATGGCTGTCTACCTTTGAGAGTGACTAAGTTCTGTGTTACCAGCAAATTAATGGTCTTGCAAATTCCAGTTAAACCTTGAGAGTGGGGTAGTATAACTTTTTTATACATATACACATTACCTATATAAAGCTGTAATGCAGTATTTTGTATTTGGTTTCATTTACTGTCATTACAGCAATCTTCTTAAAAGCACTAAAGTGTAAGACTAATATGTGGATCCAAGGTACCTCTGAAGTCAATCCAGGCGTTAGCAGCCAAGTAATCTATTTAATCCTTTAGGGAAAGGCAGACAGCTAATAAGTAATGGAAATTAAGCCAAAGAAAAACCTCCACAAATCTCCCCAGCCATGGAAGACGGGGCAGTAAAACGTGTAGTACTGAAAAACTGCATCTGCCCTCCTCCTCTGCTCAAATCCCGATCCTACTGGCGGCTTCCATCGGGAGAGCGAAGCAGCAGCTGGCATGGGCAGCTTCAGCACCCGAGCTGTCACCTCAGAACACAAATCCCACACAGGCAGCATTCAGCAACAGGTAGTGCAACATGCTTTTGCTTGGCCTGTAAAACAGAATGCAGAATTTGGCCTGGGATATAGAAGAGAGGAAAAGGAGAGAGAAGGAAGCGAGCGAACAATCAATCGATCTGACATTGCTCGCTTCCCTGAGCAGGTTTAGAGACTACAGACACTCATTAACAGCTAGTAATCAGATAATTGTCATCTGTAAACACACACTACTGCTTCCACCGAGAGCACTTACGCCTAGCAGGAATGACTGCTAATTCAATTCCCAGTTATTGATAAAGGCCTTAGAGCTCTTACGAATTTTGACACATTTTCTGAAACACCTCACAGCTTCCTTGCTCCGTGACCCAAGCAGATCTCCTCAGTGTCTCTCTCAGAACAGGTGTCCTTTGCTGACTGTGCTGGCAGTATCTATCACAAGGGACTCCCAGGCCCCAGGGTGACATTCACCAGCTGCCAAGCAGCTTCCAGTGTCAGTACATGGCTTGGGAAACCAAGTGGAGGACGCATGGTTGGAGCCCCAACTAGCAAGATGAAATTATCTCAGCAGTCATACCTCCTTGGCTTCCTTCCTATTTTTCATGTTATGTGTTCAAGAGGCTTTAGCTAACAGTCTTTTAATTAAAATTAAGATGTTGATGTAATTTTTTGAAAAAGGAAGCAGACTGTAGGTGTAACGGGGGGGAAAAAAAAATCTTCATTACTGAGTCTTGCTAGACTTGCAAGTTCCTGCCTGCTGTGTGACGAGAGGTTTTGGGGGAGCAGGGAGGGATGGCACCTCACAAAGCAAAGGGGGCAATAGCAGAAACGACTATTTTATTTCAGGTATATGATTCCCCCCCTCCCCAAACTGGTACCTGTAGCAATTCCTGAACAGCTGTAACACAAAATAAACTGAATGGAAAGTCACAAAGCCGAGAAGGAATGCCAGCCGTCAAGATGTCCTTACTATATTAAGGACCAAAGAGGATTTTTAGTGCCCTTTAGCTGACAGACCTAAGCATTTCATTCCTCTCACCAGTGACTGAGCCATTAGCACATTACAAAAATACATCCCTGAGGATGGCTCTGCACAACACAGTTTGAGGATCAAACCGCTTACGACCTTCAGATGAAGCTTTCCCTGTCTGGTATGAAAAGCTTGAGGAAGGAAAGCTCCCTTACGGTCCGGGGGGGTGAACAGGGAGAGCGCCACAATGCAGAAGCACAGATTGCAATGATTACTGGTTTGGCCTTCCAGAAGAAGCAGTGACCCTTCCCCAGGAGGCAGCCTGTCATATTGCAAGGTGCAGCACTCTGCCTGCCTCCCCTGGCTCTGACGCAGGAACGAGCGCCGCGCTCTGCCAGCATCATTAGGTTACCCCACGCTCTCAGCAGCACTTATTCCATTAGCTTGCACATTATGCCTGTGGGTCAGCGCTGGATCAAGGCCAGCCAGCCTGCAGGAAGGAGGGAGTGGGCAGGACTGCCTGGAAATGGCAAGGCAGACATGCCCACAGTGCTTAGCACGGCGATCTACAGCGATCCTGTCCGGACAAATTCACGGCGATGGCCACAACTCAAGGATGGTGCTGCTGCCCCTCCACCTTACAGACATGAAACCTCTGGAACAGGAATGCAATGGAAGACACACACAGGGAAGTATTCTCTGTTTGACTTGGTTTTAAAACAGAAACTTGTGTTAGAAGTCGGACTTCGCTAGTATTTAATTAAAAACTGGTTGAATTAATAAGCTTCAAGGAGAAAAGCCCCAAAAGGAAATGCCAGCATGCACTGTACTAGCCACAGTACTTCCAGCATGAAGGATAAGATGCCCACCAGGTCTGGGATTAAGCACAGTTTTGAGGCTGACCTATAATATTCCAGATTAAAGAGTCCAAAACAAGCTCTAATTCAAAAGCCACCCATTCCTACCCAGTCGTTTAAGAAAAACAAAGAGCTAGTCTATGCTCCTTTTTTTCATCTATTCAGAGGAAACAGGAACAGAGTGAAAAAATCATACACAGGGAAATGTAACTCAGAAATATCCCAATTTCTCTCATGTCCTGCAATAAACAAACTTTTTGTAGTTCTTTCTTCAGTGGAGCTGGAGGAGTGGTAGAATAAAAACTCAGACAACATAAGAAACTCAATAGCCAGGACCACGCCAAACACCCAGGTATCATTTTCAACCCCAGTTCACTCTCATCTCAATTTCTGAAGCAGAGATACCACTCTGCAGCCACACAGCTTTGTCCAGAGCTCTTCAAAACAGCTTTTCTTTTAAAGATTCTTAATTTTTTTTATACTTGTAAGAAAAACAAATTAAAATTTCAAAATTTCCCGTCTTGAAAATGATACAGTATCACGTAATTTTGCAATTTCTAGGCTTCCTTGAGAGCAAAAGACAGTCTTTTTCCATATTACCAATTGCTAACAGATGTTCTCCCCTGTGTTGTTAAACAAGTCTTGATAAAAACACTCGTGTCCTAATAGAACTGGATGTACCCTGAGTGGGTCTCCTGTTTGATCTGCTGTACGGCTCAGAGGCTTTTTTGTCTGCTTGTTGTAGCACAACGTGTGTTTGGTCCCACAACAGTGACAGCTGACAACTGTTTTCCCTGTTTGCAAAAGCTTTACCGTTCAACTTGAACCAAAAGCAGTTGTCATGTTGCATGGCAGTGAAGTACATTTAATCAGACGAGGCCACTGGTGTTGTCAGTGCCAGGCTGAAAGAATTCCGGTGAACAAAAGCTGGATTTATCTCTCCGGGACTCTGCAGAGAGCAGCAGTGCATCTTTGTGAATGCACAAGGGGCAGTCTCAAGAGGAGAAGAAAACGAACCCAAGAGGATATTTTCAAAGCAGTTAAGCCAAAAAAATAATTGTTAAGTGACCAGCAGCATGCTCCTGCCAGCCAAGAGCACTCGTCCGAATTTTGACGAGGGGAAGCGAATCTCCATGTCCCTCTTTCAAATGTCACTAAAAGCCAGAGGATTATACTTTCTCTGTTCTATCCCTACATAATTCCATTTCCAGAATAATAAGCATTGCCTGATATCTGATCATATTCACCAATCAACCTGCAAGAAACTATTTACAATAGATGACAGTTCCCAAACTGCAGTGACAATCCTCCAACATATTCTTAGGCCTTCAAATTCCTTACAAGTTATAACAAAACAAGTACCTCTTTCAGCTAATGTCAGAGACAACACTAAAAAAACCTCCAACAAAAAGCAAACCAACACACCCCTAAAAGAAAGGAAGTCTTCATCATTTTACATAGCCACCAAAACAATATTTCATGCTTCTTGTACCCTTCTGGATGATGGAGTCTTTCCAGATAATTTACACAGGTAACTTACGCTCAGAAGTAAAAGAATGAAGCCATCTATGCCAAAATCAAATTAGAGGCTTGCAGCATTTCCAATAGTGAGAGGAAAAGCAGCAGCTCCACCTTAGGAGCTTTGCTGATTTACATCACCCTAATGCAGTCTCATCATGAAGTCATGTCTTGTGAGGAGGGTGCTGGAGCAAGAGGAAGGAGCCCCACAACGACCACAATTTAGAAAGTCATACTGTGGTTCTGACCTGTACAAACTGGGATGGGGGGAAGACTAGAAATGCAACTCCTCCTAATAATTAGATGGTGAGGCAAAACTTTAAAAATGAGGCACCCAAATCAGAGCATCTTTTGTGAAGGTTCTCTCATCTTCTCACGTGAAGATTCAAAGCTTCCCATGTGCATCAGAGAGCAGGAAACCAAATACTCTTAGTTACCAAGAGAGTGGACACTGACAGCGTTGCCTTGATGTTCTCTTGCATTATTTTCCAGTGGCAGGTTAAGTCTCCCCAGGGTCTGATTAAGGAGCTGCCAGAGGTCAGAGGAAGAGGCACCTGCATTTCTGCAGAGTGTGCCGGTATAGCCGGCGCTCTGGCACGGCAGCCCGGCCCTTGGCATTGCTATATCCAAAGCTGCCTGCAGTACATTAATGAATTGGAGTTCAGCCTGGCATGAAGTGTTCCAACATTCACCCCAACTGTGCTAAAGGAACTTCCCATTTGCTTTTTTCCGCTAATTAGAGAGCCGCTGGGACACAACGGGGCCTTTTGAGACGTTGGCCAGGCCCTCGGGTTCTGCTGAGTCAGGGGAGGTGTGGGATAGTTTGATCCCCTGGGAACACAACCTCCAACTTCCCAAATGAGGCTGTAAGCAGGATGGTAGCTATAAAAGTTAGATCAGATTTAAACCTGCAGGCACCAATATCCATCTAGACTTACTCAGTCCTTAATCCAGCAGAGTTCAAACTGGAAACACTGAATTTTAAGAAACTGCTTTAGAAATGCCTTGTCATTCAATGTATCCTGAATAGGACAGAACAACAATTAAGAGCTGACATTTTTTAACCTAACTTCAAAAAGGTGGAAAGCAGATGCCTGAATTCTCGTGTGACACCAAGGCCACGGCGTGCTTTGTTTGCCACCAAGGGAAACACCTGCTGTGCTCCAGGCTGTGCAGAGCCACAGGTCTCTCTGACTTCAGCTGCTCTCATCTCAATTTCTGAAGCAGAGATACCACTCTGCAGCCACACAGCTTTGTCCAGAGCTCTTCAAAACAGCTTTTCTTTTAAAGTATCCTGGGTCAGCACACCAGCAGCACAGCCCTGAGGGTCTGATCCTGCTGCCACTGGAACAGCTCCTGCTGTTTTCACTGCCTGCAGAAGCAGGTGAAGCCTCTCCCCACTGCTCAGCATTCTCCTGTCAACAGGGGCAGCCCCTCCTGCTGTACTGTTTTCATTAACACCATTCTCCATTCACGAGCAGAGCACACGAACCACAACATTTATTTAGGATACTCAGCAGAGTATGATTACCGTATGATGATCTCTGTTGGTTTGCACTCATGTTCTGTAAGTTAAAATGTTGTGTTTTATCTGAGTGTTAAGACACAGAACTAATAACTGAGCAACAAAATTAGCACTGCAAGTTTTTACATAACATACAGACTATCATACAAACCATTTTAACTGATATTCGTTTTCATTACTTGGTTGCCTGAACTGGTATTTGAACAGTAGATTTCACTTCTGCTACAGTATTGAGCAATATTCATTTGTAAGCCTCTTTCTTTTTCAATTTGATAAAAACATATAAACATCTTACATTATTAATGGGCTTTTATGCTTCTGAAAATGTGCTTTTTCTCTAGAAGACAACAGTGGCCAGCTTAGCACAGAGAAAAACTGAAGCTGAAAGCTGAATTTCCTCCAGATGTCTTCAGTAAATTGGCATCAATACCCAAAAGTACAGCAGGCTCCCCTCCAAACACCTTCCAGGCAACACATGAACTGAGACATGGGATGGGAGCAGCAATAAGAGCAGGACTGCCCTCAGTAAGGCACTTACTACCACAGCCACATCTCTCCTTCACATATGGGAAGTATTTTATTCTCCTTCTGTCCATAATATAAATATTTGCAAGCAGGTCAGGTTTTGTAGACCTGACACCAGCATTACAGAAGCCTCTTCAGAAGGGAAGCCAAAATCCCAAGGCCAGACCCTGGGAAATCTCAGAGGAAAGTGATGTGAAGAGACTGAAAGCAAAGATGGCAAGCAAGGAGCAAAGGAAGCCAGGTGGGAAGAACAGTACTGTGCCAAAAAAAAAAAAAAAAAAAAA
>VZRZ01004623.1:72099-84916 GCA_013398175.1 Climacteris rufus | reverse complement strand
AAAAAAAAAAAACAAGAAGGAATAAAACTGCAATAGTTTGTTGTTTTTTTTTCCCTTGAGAAATGGCAACCAGGAGCAGTTCCACCTAAATCATCAGCTGAATCAGCCTGAGCCAGGCATGCACACCTCCAAACTCACTTGCATTAAGTGTTTTATTTTCCACTCCCCATCTCCCAAAAATACACCATTTACTTCACACTTTCAAAATCTTTCAAGTACCCATGCAGAACAAATCCAAAAGAATCTCCTCTTAAACTAACATTAACACTGCAGACAAAAATACAATTGAGAACACACAATTTCAGAGCAGCTTTTTAAAAATGAGAATGGAGGATATTCCTCTAGAACTCATTCTCCATTTCCCCAATATTTATTCTTTGGTTCTTTTTACATAGTTTTTCTGTATTGTGAAAATAACTGGACTTTAAAGTACAGCTGCTTGCCATAGTATTTCAGAAATTCAATGTCTGATCTGTATTGGCACAGAAACCTGCCCAAATAATCAAATCTCATCTTTCTCCAATCAAAAGAAACCCAAGAATGACACAATGTCTGTCTTATCAGACACATCTCTTTCTTTAAATTCCTTGTTTTCTTAAAGACAATATTAATTTTCATTTAAAAGAAACAATTTCTCTTTGTTTGCTAACTCCTGATACCCAGAAAGGAACAAACATTTAATGGGAGTTTCATTCCAAAGCCCAGAGGCACCTCCCTCATTCTGATCCCAAAAACCTGATTGATTCCAGCAAGCAATAAAAGCACACAATAAAAAGAATAGTCTTACCCAACACATGCAAAGACCCCTTAGTATTTTGTGTCCTTCTCAGGGACATAAGCTACCAAAATAGGAGGTCTTAATTCAAGAAAGAATCCTGACAGAACATCCAAAAAGAGTTTCCATTCTGTCCCAGGAGATCAGCAACACTGGGTCTTCCACATCTCAAACTACTGCCCCCATCCCAGGTTACAGAAATGCAGGGCTTAATAAGAAGTTTCCTGCTTTTTCCACCAAATTAAACCAAGAACCTAATCTAAATTTCACAGCTATTAGTACAACTCTTCTATTCACTATAATAATTTAGTCTTTACAATGTTTTAATTAATTTTACTCTTTAAAATGCATGAAAATTTCACATCACCTTTAAGTATTTATTGACAGTTTAGATTAATATTTCACACTGATTTTAAAGCATAGAGAACCTTCTCATAACTTTTCTGTTAATACAAAATGGCAATTCTACACTCCCAGATATGCTCTCAGTACAATGAAAATGAATTTGTTATCTTGTTCAAAGCAGACTGTAAACACTGGCTACTGCAGAGAAATAAGACATCAAGGATGAGTTTTTTCAAAGCTACTTAAGTGATTAGGGAGCCCACACAGCTCTCATTTAAATGAGTACTAACTGTAGATCTGAATCTTTTAAGCAATTTTGAATACTTCATTGGTCAAGAAAAGATGTTTCCAGTCAAGAACAGCAGGCTGAGAGTAATAAATGGATAACATCTTATCTGTGATGTACAATGGAAAGAATTCTCATAGCACAAGTCAGTATTTTAAGATGCTAAAATTGACCACCAAAGCTCTGCAAACATATGAGCACAATAAAATTTAAAACCAGCTGCCTCATTTCTACATAATTCCCATTTTCCCTTTCTACTTACCATTTTTCTACCAGGTTTTTTTTTAAAGGTATTTTAAAGTTGCTGGAGTAATGCAACAGAGTACCAGCACCCTGTGGTGGGTCTGACAGACTTAAGGCAGGTGCAAGTTCTTTTCCTGATGCTAAAACAATTAGTGCAGCCAGTGTTGGTTGTTTACACACAAACAGCCCTGTATATGGAAAAAAATCCACCTGTTCAAACATTCAATTTAAAACAACTTTTCCTATTGCCACAGCAGGTTCTAAAGATTTAGCATTTTAGTAGCCAGGTGTATGGACAGCCAGAGCACAGGCACTTCAAAAAAAAAAAGCTACATTAAAAAAAAAAGCCTGAAAAAAAATAGCTAAAGCTTTAATGGCATCTTAGCACATATAGAAACCAAGCTATGAATGTGCAAAATGCCTTGCAAATCTATTGCCCCTTCACAAAGCTTTGTCAATCAGTAACAAAAGCTTTGCATCAAGTGGCAGAGACTGCAGACTTCAGGGGTCCCTATGCTAATTCTGCCTGAAGTGAAGAAATATGGAAACAGGAGCTAAAATCTTCTGCTAATGCAGAATACTGATAGCTTGCTTTTCTTTGTTCTCAAGAAAGGCTAAAAATTGTCCTATATACAAGGATATTATTTTTTGTTATGGGGGAAAAAAGCAAATGACAAGCACCCAAGTAGGGGAATGGAAGTAAGCACAGAAAACTACAATTCTTTCCAGAAAATAAAAACTGTGGTTAAAATAAAGCACTTGAATATGCTGTGCTACAGCCATCGTTACCAACATGCTCATTAGAATTCAATTAGCATGGACATGAAATATCAGGATGGACATTAACAGCAGATGATGATGTGAAATTGTAAGAAATCACTGTTATTTGCCAGTAGTCCAATCAACAAAAGCCAATTCTGTTTAATCACATGTGAAGTCAAATACTGTGTTATAGTATTTTTCTTTTTGGGTTTTAACTAAAATCAACTAACAAAAACAAACAGACAAAATTTTACAATTTCACACTCACCTTCTATTTGGTGCTGCTTGTGTTGAACATTAATTACATCAATGATCAAATCCAGGCAGCAATTTAATCAGAACACTAGATTCAGTTTTACAGAAGTAACTCCAATTTTCGGCAGGCACAATTTGAAATTATTTTCAATTAGATCTTTGCTCTTTTCCCTGAAGACCATACTTGTAATATTTTCCAAGTTCTTTGAAGTTTCATTTTAGCATTCTCTGCCAAAGTGACCACAACCTTACGATCAAAAACACATTTTCAGTAGTTATGCCCTAAACAGTTTGCAGCACATCCATATATTGACTTACACTGCAGAGGTCAGCTATTCCATGGTAATTTAAAATTGTGCACATCCTTCTCACCCATCACAGAGTATTCCATGACCTGAAGCCTGAGCTGTGTTCAGCAGCCATCCCCACACCCCCAGCAATGCTCACTCAGAGCAGGCAGGTGGCAATAATTGGAATGAAGATAAGCTGAGGTGACAAAGAAACGAGAGCACATCAATTACTGCCTGTCACTCAGGCCATGGAGATGGACTGATACCACTCCAGCATTCCCTATTATACTCATCTTCCCTTCATTTCCTCAAAAGGGAAGGTTGCCACAATAGACTTGTGTTGTTTAATACAAATGGATTTTTTAATAAATGTTCCCTGTGTGCACAACACAAATGAATGTTTGGCTACATCTCTTGGACTGCACACTGTACACAGAACACTGCCACGATTTCCAAAAAGTAGGTCACGTGGGAGTAGTGGGCATGAACACTTCTGTTGGGGTAAGAGAAGGTGGTTCCACATCCATTTGATAAGATTTGTTTTGGCAAAAAAAAGCATGAACTAAGTACACAGAGAATACTGTAGTGTGCTGTGCTAGTAGAGTTTATAAACAGGAGATAAGGAAAAGGGGGCAAGAAGAGAACAAGGAATAGAATATATAATAAATGTGTATAATATAGAGAATACCTTTGCACCTTGCAGCTCCATGTGGATACAAAGATTTCTATATAAATGTGCATATTTTTATACAAATATAGAAACGTTTTATTATGTTACCTATACAATGTTATATATTGATACTTATATTTTATATTCATACACACACGCGTATCAATGTATCTCTCCATCCTGAGAAATAAGTAACACTGTAATTTAACTCCTTAAGGGGCAACAGCAAATACACTCCCAAGCACCCACCTGAGTGCTGAGTTATCAGCAAGCAGTTAAAACAAAATAAACCCAAATTTTGAAACCCTGTAAATTCTCACAGATGTTTTCATCCCTTCCCTCTCTCTACTGACCGACCTACAAGTAGTCAAAGAACTCAAGTCACCTATAACCCAGCTGCTTTACAAGTATGTAATTCTTGAAGTCAGTTTCAACCTTTCTACATCATCTTTTCTTCCATAGGATTTTACAATCAAACTGTCCAAACATATTTTTTAACTGAAAAAAAAAAAGCACAACAGAAGTTTGACAACCAGTCAAACTACCTATATAACTACGTGATTTTAAAAAACCAAAAACCAATCTGCTGGATGCATGTTGTGTAGCCTGTAAAACTTATACCCATCCTTCCTTTGGTTGAGGCTGAAGCAACTGAGGCTCAAGGTACAAGACAGGCAGATGAGATGTTTCCAGCCCCAGGATGACAAACAGGGCACTGGCCAGATACTAAAACCCTTTAGCCAGCAACACAGACAAAATCAAGTTTTGCTGCCATAAAAGAAATGGAGTTCAAGAGAATCATGGCGGGGAGGTTTTTCCGCACCTTTCATCCTGGACTTCAAAAACTTCCTTTTAAATCCAGACAGTTATTGAAAATGGGTGATTTTCAAGCAAATGCATTTAGCAGAAAATGCTCTGACCACCATCAGAGCAGGTGGTTGCTGCAGTCACTCATCTCCACCCTTTTTGCACATCTTCCTCCTCCATCAGATAGAAGGGCCTCAAGCGCACATCACTTTTTCACCCTTTTATCCTCCAATAATACTTTTACAGCCAATGTAATTGCTTGCATTAACTGGCAATGCAAAAACTCCCCACAAACAGTAGATTAAGTCTGTGACATTCACTATATTCAAAACCATCTTTATTTGCTACTCAAGGACCGTTCTCTTGGAGCGACAAAAAGAGGCAAGGAACAGGAGGAAGACCCTGAAATCCAATCCATCCTTGCAAATGCTTTGCTGCAGGACACCCCTCAGCCCACTGGACCAATGTGCTTTGTGCTGGGCTGAGAGCAGGAGGTTTGTAGGTAATTTAAGAGGGGATCACTCCTTACACTCTCCCTCACAGTACAGAGCTGTATAGAAATCACAGTAGAAAAGACAGGATGTTTTCATATCCCTTGGGACAAACAGAGTCATCTCCTGCAGTGGCATGCACTGTGCCATAGGAATTCCAGTACCTGCAGCTCTCTGTTATTAGTGAGTCATCTCAAAGATTAGAAATAGAAACCTTTTTAAGTGCTTGTACACCATTATCCAATATTATTACGGAACACTGACAGCTGAACACTGCTCATCTCCCAAAAAAAGCCACCCTCCTCTTTCAAAATTAAACCAATATTTTCTTCCATGGTACATAATTTTGTGTGCACTCCATCTATTGCCTTTCAATCAATCGTTCAAAGCCTATTTTAGGGGAAAAAAAGACAGAGCTGAAATGCTTTATCCTCCCTAACCAATGGGTGCAACACCTGGGAGTGGTGAGCACCCAGGGCAAGGGAAGAGCCAAGGAGGGAGCAGGTGAAGGTGCCTCTCTGAAACAAGTCTCACCAAGAAATACTTTGGTTAATGGAAGTCCTTGTATTTATAAAGATTTCTGCTGTCACCCTGAAGGAATGCAGCAGGCTGCTGAAATCCCAGGAGCATCCTGAGCCACACGTCCCTTTGCAGGGATGCATCCTGCAGCCCTGCCCGCAGCACAGCCCTCAGCAGCCTCACTGCCACGGGTGACAGTGGGGAAAGCACGTGGAACAGGCAGGGCAGGATTCCCACAGAGGCAGGCAAGAGGCAGCAGCTGCCTGAGGAGCTGTGTTCTGTGTTCTACAAACATCAGAGCAGATCCAGGGAGTAGCTCATGGCATGAAGTGAGCCCAGCTGTTCTGCTGGTCAGGGCACTGATGTGGAAATCAGAGCTCTCTCTAACTGCATGCAATTAAGATTTTAACTCACTGACACTATTTAAAAAGACTGAGAAATGAAAGGAGCCCGTAATGCCATGTTTGCTTCAGCTCGAAGCATAACATTGATTTCTCTGCTTACAACCAACTCTTGAATCAATTCATCTTCTTAAAAATTGATAAACACTCATTTCTAGTAGTCATCAACTTTCTGTTCAAGAAATAAATAGAAATTGGAGCTCTCATAAACAGGTGCTTCCTGCTTAACATCAAAACCGTGCTAAAACCTGCACTTTCTGTGCCAGGCATGATATTCAAAATACCTTTGCAGCTCATTTTGTAGTTTCCCTCTAGGTAGATTACAATTATAAAGCTACAACAGGTTTATTTTCAGTCTTTCACACGTGTCAAAATCTTACCACTGCTCTATATCTTTTTTTCTCCACAACTTCAAATGGCAGATGGGAAAATACCTAGTTTTTTATGCAAGCAAAAAACATATGCTGCCACCAATGAACTCAAGAACTGGAACAGGACTATAGGACTGCTACAACCTCAAACAGGTGTCAAGCCACAAAAGCAAAATCCCAATAGATCCCCTCAAATGTTCTTAAGAGTGAGTGTTGAATGAGTGCACTGTATGTCAAAATAAACCCAACACATGAAAAATGGATTTAGACCCAAATTAGTTGTCTTGATAAACAGTTTTCAAGATTCTTGAATTTCGTAGAAAATATTTCAAATTAACTGCCTTTTTCTTTATAATTATATGTGTTGCTTGTGCTAAGAAGTTCTCCCTTCCTTTCCAAAAGGAATTTGCAGAGTGAGCTAAGAGGTGGCGAGTTTTATATCTTACATTTTGCTGGTATAGGTACATATGCATGTGTAAATTTCTCAAATACAAAAATAAATACATATCTTTAAAACTTATTTGCTTCTTCTCTCCAAGCCTTATTGCAAAGTTGGGGAAAAACATAAAGTGAAAGCCTCTGTCAGGAAAAAAAAAGTGAGGGAGGATGAAGGCATTCTAAACTTAAAACGCAGTTTTAGAAGCAACTTGAAAATAATTTTCAGGCCAGTAGTTTAATAAGAAAAGACAACCTAAAATGAAACAAATGATATAAATGTCTTTGGAATGTAATCTGTGGGCCCAGATGAAAGCCAATGAAACAGCACAGGAAGGCAGTCAGGAGACAAGGCTCAGCTTCCAGGCTCCCTGCAAAGGTTGAGGAGATGCAGGGGTGGTGGGAAGGGAAAAAAGGATGAGTCCAGAGGTGGAACAGCAGTTCTGTTACATGAAAAACTAAGACAGCATAACCATGGAGCATCAAATGCATGTTTCTGACACTCTTTCAAATAGGACCTATCAGAAAATAAACTGATTCTGGGCAAGGGTGACAGCAGACTCGTCTGAAGGGAGTTAACAAGCCTCCAGGAAGCTGTTCTGTGGAACACAAATATTTGGCTTCCAAAAAGAGAGATATCCCAGAGATCCACACTATCTTGTCGGTTTATTCTAAAAAAAAAGGCTGAGGTTAATTTGAATTATCAGAGTTTACACAATTCAAGATACCCAAACTCTTCCCACTTGGTCGAGCACTCCCAATGAATGGGACTGAACTACTTCCAGGAGGTAAATCTTCCAAACTTAAATACACAAATAATTTCAGATTACAGTAGCAGCAGTTGCCAGAGGAGAGGTTTCCATGCCATTATCCCAGCACATGGGAATTCCATATCGAAGTCCTTGTCAGAGCCTGCATTATCTTGTCATTGCTAATACACAATGAACTTCAATGTTCCATTTAACACCTGGAACAGGCTCAGAATAGTAGTTTGGAATTGCCAACGAACAAAGACTCTTCTCACAGCAGCCCCAAATCAATGCTCAGGATTTATTGCCAAAATTCAAACTTAGCCTCTTTAGCTGTGCATGCTCACACGTGAGGATATTAGAGTATGAAGCATGTGTACAGACAGGCTTACAAATCCAAGCATTGTCCAGTTTTGTATGAGGCGCACACTCTCCAAATGTGCTGTTTGATACTGTATTTATATTCACGTGATCCCCTCACAAATGGCTCTAACCCATTAATCTTCACACACCCTGTGAAAAAGGAGGAACCACTAACCCTCCTTTAGCAGAACATTTAATGACTTGCCCCAGGTCGCACAGGAAATCTGTGGTGGTGAAGCAGGGAATGGCTCTCCTGGGATCTCTGAAATCCCATCTCAATATTCTGGCCACACTGCCACCCGTCCTCAGCCGTACTTAATACGACTAAATTACTGATGGCAACAAATAGCAGAATCTGACTTTCAGATGAGCTGATTTGTACAATGAGTCAATCCATAACTTTTGTCTCCTGCAGACACTTAGATCGATGGGCTGTATGCCCAGCACGTTGTAATAACCCTGAAAAGCTTTTGGCTCAGCCTGCAAACACATTAGCATTAACTTAAATCTGCTGCTTTGTTTACTATACGAGATATCTGCTGGTGCTCTATGCCCAAGTGATACCAATTAAAGAGAGCCAAACACAGAGCTCACAGAGCAGTACAGGACTAAAGCTACCCATGAACACAACATTTAGTAAACTTTAAATGGCACTTATTCCTCCAAGCATTATGGTCTGACAGTCATATTTTTCTTTTCCAGTCGTGGACTGATCATGATTTACATTCAGAACCTTCCCCAAAAAGCAATTCAGAAAGCATTAGAGATTGGCTCCTCTCCCACCGCTCCCAAAATGGATTAACACGACTCCAGCCTTGGATCTGCATGACTACAAATTACAGTGAAGCCACCCTTGATTTAAGCTGTTGGAGAGCACGACAGGAAAATCACCAAAAATTCTGCTCTTTCAGCTGTTTAAACCCATTCATTACAGAGTCCACAGGGCCACACAGGTACCCGAGTAAATCACTCAGTGGGAGAGGACATCACCCAGGAACAAGAGGCTTTTCTTATTTCCTTAGAGGTACAAATGTAGCAGGGCCAGGAGGGGTCTAATTACCCTCAGAACACCCAAGCAGCATTGGAAGTGATAATTTATTGACCATATCAGTGTAGCCTAGTGGACAGTCTGAAAAGACAAACCAAGGATTGCATCCAGACCACCACAATGCCCACAGCTTGCCAGGGGAGAGAGACTGATGCAAACCAAAGTAATCTGGCAAAATCATAAGCAAGATTTATAATAAAACCATACTTGGGTTTTTCTGTGCTTTAGTTCGATAAGAGAAAAGTAAGACTTGGCTTTTATGTTTAAACATTTAGAAACAAGTTTGGGAATGGTTACCAAGATAGGCTGCTGAAATTCAGTCACTAATTATCCAGATGGGCAGCTAGGGAGCTGATCCCAAAACCTCTCCAGGTCAGCAAAGTGTTTTTTACCAGTCGCAGTGACAATCAGATCAAGCCCTGGAATAGCAGTGCTGACCTGACCAGCATTGGCTCAGCCTTTAACTCAAGAAACCATCACCTCCAGTGCCAACCTTTGCGTGGCTCTGCCCTTCTGTAAGCACAGAGAGTGGAAATAACAAGGCTATACAATGCACCAAAGTCAAACAGAATGGCAGAAGAACTTATTAAAATGTGTTTTCTTGCTGTTCTATACCAACCCACTCCTCCATCTTGTGCTACCAAAAAAAGTAAAGGTTTCAGAGTGAAAAGTGCAACAGATTCACAAACACATTTTCCAGCAGCTACAACGTCCTACTCTCCAGTAACACCTCCACAAAGCTCAAGCTCGTTTTGCAGAAAAATGAGAAAAGCAAACACCAACAGGGGAATTTCACAGACATGACCCCATCCATGCAAAATCACTCATGGCAGCTTAAGCATGCTCTTAGGATGCATTTTCCCTCTCCAACACTCTACCAAAAACAAATATAGAATAAAATAACTAAGACTAAATCGGGAAAGATGAATTTACAGCTCTGGTATCTCGCTTTTTCCTCACCTGTACGAAAAGAGAGCAAAAGCAAAGGTTAAGCCAATCTGTATTTTGAAGAGGTGACACACCCAAGGGGCTTATTCAAGGCTCCATCCTTGGCTCCTGCACAGTCAAAATCTGCTGCCAATGGAGCCTGGAAATCGTTTGGTGAAGCATCACACAGGAACAGCCTCTACATTCAGCTGGTTAATATCAGAAATGCTAACTAGTGTTGCTTGATTGTATCGTGAGGGAAATTAAATAGGAAACAAGGATTTAACATGCTTGCCTGCTATTCAAGGGGAGACAGAAAGCGAATGAAGAAAACCTCACGAACCGAGGATATTTTGCTTCCCCTGAGCTCTCATTCATTCAAAAAGAAGAATCAGAAACCCTGACAATCTCCTGTAGCAGCCCCCTGCCATCACATCGAAGGGAAAATTCTTCTAGACAGCCCTTTACAGAGCATACAGAATAAAATGGACAAATCTCCCTCTGCCTCTTCCCACTCAGCATGCCGATCTTTCTCACCCGAGGACTGCAGAAACAGAGCTCGCACGGCTCAGGCGAGCCCCCTTTTCCATGCAGCCTTTCCAAAGATGCAGCCAGAGCACCTGTGCCTACCAGCCGGCCCTACACGGCGCTGGGATGGAAAATTCCCTCCGCACCCAGCAATACCAACCCATCCCACCCCATCCCCTCAGATATCTGCCTGACGCCTTACTTTGGCAGAAAGCAGGCTTCCTGCTTCTGCTGGAAAAAAAACCCCGTATTTCGATTATCCCTGCCTGATATTTACATTTTAATAGTTCCTTGCACAGGAGAAGCCCTGCGGTTACCATTGACAAATAGCGGGGGGGGGGGGGGGGAGAAAATAAATAAATAAATAAATAAATAAAACCCAAAAACCCACCGCCCAAGCCCCAGCCGGGAAACACGACACCGTCCCACGGGCTGCGGGATGGCCAGGGTAACTCACTCACGGCTCCGCTCGTTCCTCAGCGCCGCGTTCCCGCACGGCTCCCGGCACAGCGCCGCTCCTGCCGCAAGCCACGGGCGCTGCCGGCCGCCCCCCGCCCCTGAAGGGAGAGCCCTCCCTCCTCCTCCTCCTCCCCTTCTCCCCTCCTCTCCCGGCCCGCCCAAGCCCGATGGAAGGCTCCCGGACAGCCCCGGAGCAGAGCAGCTGCTTGCAAACAGCTTTGCTGAGCCACCAAGAGCACGGGAGACAATGCTGGTTTTGCCTAAAGACATGTGATTTTGCTTTACTGCTGCGTTAGAATATACTTCTGAGCCTACAGCGATGCTAAAATAATAATGAAATCCCGCAATGATTTGGTTTGGAAGGGGTCTCAAAGACCATCTCCTTCCTCCCCCCCTGCCACGGGCAGGGACACCTTCCACTAGACCACGTTTCCCCAAGCCCCATCCAACCTGGCCTTGGACACTTCCAGGGATGGGGCAGGCACAGCTTCTCTGGGCGACCTGTGCCAGGGCCTCCCCACCCTCACATGGAAGAATTTCTTCCTAATACCCAATCTAACTCTGCCCTCTGCCTGGTCACACCATGCCCTTGTGACAAGTCTCTCTCCAGCTCTCTGAGACCCTTTAGGCACTGGAAGGTGCTCTAAGGTCTCCCCAGAGCAGTCTCTTCTCCAGGCTGAGCAACCTGTTTGAGGTGCAAAGCTGGAGTGAGAAATGAAGTCTAAGCCAGTACTTCAAGGAACATCCAAAGGCAAAACCGTGGAAAAGGAGAGGCTAAGAGAACCAGGGACAGAAGGAATGGCATGTCATGGGATAGGGCTGGCAGAGAGCAACCAGCCATGTCAGCACCGCCAGGGAAACACAGCACAACACAGACCCCCTGCTTCAACAGCTCCCCATGCTGACTCCTGTGCTCTGCACAGGGATCTTCAGCTGCAAAGCCCAGAACACAGAGGAACCCAGAAAGCACTGTGTGGTTCAAAGACAACAGGTAGCATCTCATTCCTCTTCTATTATACCATCATTTTGACATAGTGTGGACAAAGTTTGGTGCTTTCACAACTTCATGGCTTCCTCAGTGCAACAACCTTACAAAGAAGGACCCCAGGTATTTTCCATAGGTGTGCACTTCTAAGACTGAAGTTGCATATTAAGTGTAAAAATTCTTGTAGTGCAAGCACATGGATCTTGAATCCTGAATTGTTCCAGTCCCATAAGGTTTGATAATTTTAGTAAGAAAACATTAACATCAAGAAGAAACAGAAGACAGTTTTTGATGTCCTGCAAGTATCAGGAGGTTGGAGCAAGGGTTGGAGGGAACAGGAAATATGAAGAAATTGAAAACTCAAAAGAAGCTGGTCTGTGAAGCTGTACACATTAGCTCTTGTCTGTGCTGTCTGGAGCCTATTCTGAGAAAGATGTAACAGTTCTCATTATTCCCATTAAAACTGTAAATGAAGTTTGCATAACTATCTTAACAGATCTCTTTCTGTACTTTCCCTGCCCCCTCCAAATTAATTATGTTATGCTTCCACATCAGTGCCTTGAAATGACTAATGTGACCTACAACACCATTCTGAGACCAAAGCAAGCAGTGGTGCTGTGTGTGCAGCCTGATGAGGCTGGGCATTCTGAATCCTGCAGCACAAAACATGCACCAAGAGAAATACAAAGTAAGTCAGGAATAGAGAAAGCTAGGAAATTGCTGCATTGAAATATGTGCCATGAAACATTCATTTGTTTTTCCCCGTTCCTCCTTCTCTCATTTTCCAGATACATCTAAGTTGTTTCATTCATAGCAAATGGAATCGATAATGCTTTTAGCTCCCAGTGCATAAAGAGTTCAGCATAATACTGCACCCCCTTCAAACCTACCCCCTTCTGGAATCACACAGCAGCAAATCCCAAGAGGAAAAAAAATGCTGGGGCAGGCCCAGCACAGCCATATAGGAGGGGTTTTTACCAAGTAAATATACATACACACCGGAGCTTTGAAAAGGATGGGGAAAGCAACAATATTTCAATGCTGCTTAGTGAATTGGGTGTCAAAGAAGCTCTGGGGGGGGGGGGGGGGGGCGGGCCCTTTATTTATT
>VZRZ01004623.1:58345-69240 GCA_013398175.1 Climacteris rufus | reverse complement strand
ATTTCCCACTAAATCCAACCCCTCTGCTTTCCCCCCCCCCCCAAAATTTGCAAGGTTCACACCACAAATACGTATGGAGAGTACAGATTTTAGGCTGAGAAAATCAGATCTTAAAGAGTTCCATTCTGAAATAATACCTGAGAAGAAACAACACTGCGGAATTCCTATTCCAAAAGATACCAGAAGACCTTCCTGGGAATCAGAGGCACTTCAGAGATGCTGACCTGGCAATCTCAGCCAAAACAGCCCATGCTCTGCTGCTTCTAAGATACCACCACCAGTAAGGCAATGATCAGCCAACTGCAGTGGATTCCTTTCCCTCTCTGACATTTTCATTCTGCAACTCATCCCAAGATCTCAAAAAATACTTTGCAACAGCTATAAAAGCACAATTTCATTTGCTTCCCACCAAAGAAAAAATAACTAAAGGAATTGGGTTTTGTGACTGAAATCAGCCAGTGTGGTTCTCAGATATTTGCTCTTTTAAAAAGTATCCCCTTCACATATTTCTTTTATAAAAGAAGAGCATCTTTTCAATGTTTATGCTTTCATGTATGAGAAAGATATTTTGGGCTGTAATTTGTCAGCTGTTGGACAAAGCTGAAAGTGTTCCGCTTTCATTTCCAATTTCTTTGATGCCTTCCATTGTTTTTCCCTTTGCTTCTTTCCCACTGTCAGTTTTGTTTACCTCTTCTCTCTCCCTGGTGTATCTTTCAATTCCCATAAAAAAGGGCCTTCTCCAACTTTCCTATACAAAAGTTACCCTCTTTTGCTATTGATCCAAGTTAAATGCACTTTTTAGAGACGGCCCCTCTGTGAAGAGTATTGCCTTCCCCAGCGCTTGTCATCTACCTCAACACATGGTTTGTGCAAAAAAGCAACCAGAAAACATTTATTTTAGAAAAAGGCTTACCAGTTACTTTTCAAAGAAGAATTTCATAGGTTTTGGACTTGAAAAAAAAGATATGTGACAAATACCACCAAAACAGTTGTTAGAGCACTCCAAGTCCTAGATTTCTGTCTTGTGCTGGTGAACAAATTAACTGGCTGTCCCATCAAAAGTGTTAGTGTTTTAAACCCTACCCTTTCAATCTATGCTGATGCTCACAAAAACCAGGTTTGTTTTAGTATCAGTTTTAAAGAACAGCTGCCTTGGCAAACCACACTGCCTGAGTCCATCAACATCTTGGCCTGGAATGACTCAAGGCTGTGGCTCGACAGAAAACACTTCCAATCTGCACTGCTAAAGCATTAGAAGGAAATGAGAGCAAGAAATGCAGCTTTGCAGTCATCAGAATGGCTCTAGAAGGTGCCTGAATTATTAGAACTACATTAAAGTTGCAACATGAGTCAAGCATTAAGAGAATGTGTAGGGAAAAACACTGTCTGAAATTAATTCTTAGGTGTCTAATCAAGAGAAAGCTCCAAGGAGACTGCTTCCCACAAGAAGTGTGTCTGGATACTCTTGTTCCCATAGATTCCCATTAGACCAAGGTCAGCAATTACAGATATGCTCCACTCTCTCAACAGTTCTTATCAGTTGACAATAATTTGCTATCAGAAATTTTACATTTCATCTTTGAGAATATAAAATATTTCCAGAGGAAAATGCTTTGATCAGGCTCTCTGCTGACATTTCAGCTGAAAGGAGGGATATGTGCATGGAGGCCTGGTCTACAGGTCAAGTGCATTTTTCAAAACTGTTTTGATTTGTCTGATAAGCCATCCTACAAGAAAAAGCCAGGCAGTCACTTCCAAGAAAACAACACTATTACTGGAAATATCTTCAGTTAAATAGAACTTACTCTCTGGACACATTTACATAACAACCACTACCACTGGCCTAACATATGGCCTAAATAGAACAAACAGGCAGCCACAGTCACTCCAAATACGAGGCTGAAGCGCTGACACAGGTTTGGGTTTAAGGCCTTTTCAGCCAAGCATCCTGTTTGTTTCTTCCTCTGTGGGGGAGATCAATCATTCCAATTAATATTGCTTGGGACTTGCTGCCCAAATTCTCAAGCACTGTCTAATTTTGATTTTTAAGAGTATTTGAATGTTGAGGTTTTGCAATCATCGAGCAATACAGCAAATAGCACAGTTATGTCAAACAAATACACAAAAGCTGTAGAATCAGCAATGCTCCCACCACAGGGCAACTGCTATGAAAATGGTGCTACTGACACACTGGAAGCTGCATATTTATTTTTCTTATAAAGCATAAATTACTAGCTTACTCCAGTATCTCAGTTATTTCTGCATTAATAACATGACACACCAAGATGAAAAGCTAATTTTTTCATCTTACCCTTCCATCTCACAAGTGGCACCTTGAAGCTCACCACCCTTCCCACACTACTGTGCCTGTGAGGTGTTGATAATCCAGCAGGGCAATTCCAGAGGTGAGGATACAAACTGCCACGCCTGGGTGCAGCTGCTTGAAAGCAAAAGCTGTGTTCTTACGTCAGCTCTAGGAATTTGCCTCGGTGTGAGCAAACAGCAGGCTACCTGACCAGCTTTTGCAGAGAGATGTGAAATCAAGACCTGGTCTCCAACAGGTGTAAATTCAACCTCTCACAAGATTAAAAGAGTAACAACAATGAACAACATGTTGCTAACTTCAAGATCTCATCATCTTAGAGGTCTTGTCATACAGGTTTAATAGGTCCAGCCTTTGCTGGCTCTGGCAAACCCACAGTAAACAAAGACTTCCAAAACCCAATACATGAAAAAGCTTAGGAAATACAAACCAAATTGAATTAAAAAGCACTTAGGGCCAGATTCTGCAGATCAGTGGCTGAGCTCAGTGGGTTTTTTCCTACAGAGTTATCTCTTCAGAGACTGTCCAACTACACCAACAAGGTAATATTACACATGTACCTAGAGGGCTCTTCATTCCATGGCCATGTTTAACTACAGTCCTTCCTTCGCAAGGAAAGAAATTTAGAATTTAGAAACCTCAAGGAGGCACAGAGGACAGTCTGATACACAAACACATTTGTACACAGGATATCTGAAATGTGTACACTGTTCAAATATTTGGCTAGTTATATGACTTTTCTTCTAAAGTTCATGCATCTGGGTAAACACAAGCATTTCCCATGTCTACTGGTGTCCAAATTCCTCGTGAGCAATCCCAACAATGTAAATTTGGAGTTGGAAGCAAAATGTTTGTCTTGTCAACTAACACACACCAAAAACCCCTTTTCAGTAGTGTTTGTGTCTGGCAACACAAATAGTGGGCTTTGATGGCAACATCAAGCCTGGTGGCTTGTTTGGGTTTCTTTTTAATAGGGTTTTTTTCCTTCCTTGTATTCAGAGTAACACTAACTGGTCTTTATTCTCTGCAGTTTTCAAATGAAGTAAACCAAAACAACACAACTCTGTGGATTTCCATTTGGGGTCACAGAGGTTCTGGCTGCTGCTCTGCAGCACATTTCAGAGCTGGTTTGACACTGTTTTCTCTGGAGCAGCAGCCTGATGCCAGCTGGGCAGAGCACTTGTCAGGTAAAACAGGATTGCTGAATGTTCCTTCCTCAGGGGGGTGAGACATGAGTGTTCACAGTAGGGAATCATGACTGATGGCAACTCAGCTCAAAATCCTGAGACAGACTCCTTAAAATCCCTTTTTTTTTAACTGACATAGATGCTGATCTGCCCTTTAAAAACTTATATTTGTTGTAGGTGATAGAGACAAATAAAAAGCTGCCTAAGCCAAAAGAAAAGCAACTTCACCTGTGACTTACACCATTTCATTTAGACTTAGAAAACAGAAGCTTCCCATCTCTCCTGATTCCTTGTTTCCAGCTGTTCTGGCCATCAGTGTAAAACTTTCACATCAGTTCTCCAGCTTCACAGTAGGAAGAGAAAACTCTTCAGCCCAATGACTGGTGTGATGTAAGCAATCCCCATCTAGATGCAAGACAGCTCCCCTTTGGCCAGAATATAACCCTGAACAGAGACCTCGAGTCACAAGCAAGGGATACAGTTACATCTGCACAGGTTTCCCATCCACAGGAGGGATGGAAACACAAATGCCAAGTGCAAACTCTTACCCGGTGTTTGGAGGTTAGAAAAGGATTTCTCCAAACGTGCACTGATTTCTACATGCATGTTTATGTTCGTCTAAACTTGATGCTTACATTGCATAAATTATACATTAAAAGGGCTCTGAGTGAAATACATAGTCATTAACATAATTAAAAATGCAATAGAAATGTTACCTTTTATAGTTATTCCATGGCTTCCTCTGGATCTTAAGTATAAAAAAGTCAATGGCTCAGCTGTCATAATCTACGTTACCATGGTAAGTGTTCTGCCATACATAATTCCATCTGCCTACAAACAGGGACCAAAAATACGTATTTGTGTCATCTCTAAAGGAGAAGATTTAATTTCTCACTCCTATATCAAAGAAAACACATTTATCTTGGTAACTTGCATTTAGGTCAGGATTATTTTAGGACAGCTATAGTCAATATGCCAATTACAGATATTAAGAGTTTAAGACACATTCTAGAAAACACCCATTTATAGTAAGAAATGTTTACTGCCTTTGATTTCTCAGTACTTACTTTTCCTGCTCTAATCCCTTCAGCTTCCTACAATATGAAAACATCTCTTTAGTATGTACCATAAGCCAGTATTTTTTCTTCCAGACAAGTGTGTGATAGTGTGCTACTCTTGCTATTTCACTGAAAAAAATAAGTCTAGAGGGTTCATTACAATTTCTATATGAAGTATGAAGTCTAAGATACATCTGCTGCCTATTAGATCTTTAAAAACATATATTGGTATAGCAAAAGAACAGACAGCATGTAAACCTTCAATTATCTTTCAACAAAAAGCAGTGTTCTCTTTGGAATAAGAGTGGATTTAGTCTTTTATACAACACTACATATTCTACAGGTGAGCAACTGTTGTAAGCAGCCAGCTTCAGAACACTTATTACTAATAAAGAACTTCTCTTGGGAATTGTTTAACAAAGACAGTATCCATGAACCACTGTGCACTTATAGATTAATTTTCAGGCTGCATGTACAAGCAATTCCATTTTAAATCCCTCTGAATTAAAAAAAAAACAAAAAAAAAAAACCAGACAAAACGGGCATTGATGCTCTATTAACTCTCCAGCCTCTTACATAGATTCAGTTTACATCCAGATGTGTGTTGCAACGAAAGCTCACATCACTTATTCTAAATAAACATTGGCAGTGCATTCCAGAAATAGAACTTAACTAAAAAGTATTCAAACCCCATTCTTTATGCAGACCTGAAGTTCGCTGCCCTTAAGTGAACACGGATTTTGTGACTTTTGTCACAGAATCAACACAGAATAAATCAGGGATTTTAAGCTGTAGCTGAAACTGAGGTGTCCAAGTCCCTCAAACCTTTGTTGAATAGCAGCAGGACTGGACTGATAATTGCTTTATGCTCTGGGGTTGCTTTGTCATAGCAACTGTAATGGAGGAAGCTGAAGAGTTCACTAGGAGCTTGTTTTTACAAAACATGGCATTTCAAGGATTTCAAACTGATAGATCATAATTAGGATCACAGTCATCATGGCATTCTATTATTCATTTCAAAAAAAACCCACGATGATGTTGCTGAGCAATTTTCTGTGACTGAAATGAATCTCTAATCTGCAAAACCTCGATGAAAAGGAAAAAGAAGTCAGAGATGCAACACACTCATAATTTCAGGGGAAATTGTTACAGGGAAGAGACGAGCATGCTGCACTGATGCACCCAGGAAGCTCAGTGCCAAAGCTCCCACTCAATTTATAGGCACTACTCAAATTATAGCTCCATGGGACAGCAGGAGTAGAAGCTGGCTCTCTCCTCAGCTTCCAAATGCCTCCACGGACAGATCCTGGGAGAGGTTTAAATAACTTTCCATTAGCAGAACATAAAGAGGTGAGCAAGTGCCCTTCAAACGTGTGGGAGGCAGCTCCAGGTAAAGGTCTAGGTCTGTGTGCACCCCTCCAAAATGGGCACAGCAAGAAGCAGGCTGACAGGTGCAGAGAATACCAAACTATGTTTAGTTGCAGCACAGGCTGTGTCAGGTCACATTACAGATAGCCAGAGCTTCCTTCCACCCCCAGCACCACACTTGGAGATGCCAAGGTTTGCCCCTCACCTCTGCATGAATCACAAGCAGCCTTTCCAGCCATCTGGTCTTTTTAAAAATACCATTGCAAAGGAGCCCCCAGTTTTGTCAAGTGAGGAAGAGTTTCATCAAGAGCAACAACTCAGTTCAAACACGTGTGCCAAGACCAGAAGCGCCAAAATTACCTGCCAGGAGCAATGACAGTCTGGGGGATAAGAGGTTATCACTCATTAGCCCATGCTGAGAAAGTAATTGATTAAGTCCTATCATACTATCAAAACAGGGCATCAATTAATTTTCTACAGTACCAAATCTTACCACCACATCCAAAACGTGCCACACAAAAAGCTTTGCTATAGATTTCATACACATTTGCTTTACTAAATATAGCCTCTTTTCTTTGAGCTGAACAAACAGAAGGGAAACTGGCAGCCACTGGAGCCAATGGGAATTTTGCAGAGGTAATTTTCCTCGTAAATTCTTATACCCAACCCTTCTGTTTCTCTAACTGCTCTGACTTACCACCTGCCACTTTGAGAACCATAAGGCCTTGCCCTGTGTCCTTTGAGTACCACAGAAGCTTATGATAATTTGTTGTCTCACCCTCTTTATTTTAATGAATAAATAATTTTCTCCAATGGCATCCTTACAACCTCATAATTCCCATTAAAGCATTATTGAAAGTCAAGTTTATTGGGGGGTGGGAGGGGGCTTGCTTGTTTCAGTAAGTGATCCATTGGGAGGATTACTATAAAGCAAAGGTTTGCTCAATATGAAATTCCCCTTTTTATGGTGAAGTGACATACATAGCAGCTTACTATTCCTGTAACAGGAATGAGATGAGTGCTCCAATAGCAGCAACCTGGGCTCCTGCTCCAAAGGCCTTCCTAAACCATGTTGACTGTTTGCAAACAAATACACAAGAAAATCTGATCTGACAACTCAAAACAGGCTCTTTAGAAACTTTCAGCCTCAAATTTGAGCATTGCTTATGCAAGGCTTGGGCCCAGCAGGTATAAAAGTCTATTTTCCATTGCTTTCAGCACATTGTGACCCTTGGGAACAGCCCGTTCTTGCTCTCAGTAAAGCCTGAAGAAGGTTGTGCTGACACTCGCTTGGCATGGGGGGTAAAAATAGGACTGCAATGGCATCTTTTCATCAATTATTGTCATCTGACAAATCATGTGTGCTCTTGGTGCCTGATAAAGAACCAAAGTTAGAAAAATTCAAACCGGACGCAGGAGGGTCAGCTCTGTATTCTGGTTTTCAGGTATATTCCAACAGAGTCCATATCAAAAAGGCATAACTTTGTTTGGAACGTCCTCCTTGTCAAATACCAGCCAGCCAGGAGAGAGAGGTGAATGCACACCGAGACAACAAAGAACCCAGCAGGGATTCCAGGTAGAGCATTCCCAGTACAAGGCTCTGACTGCGACAGAAATAGCCTCATTAAAGGGCAGGTTCAGATACAAGAACCTATTTATAGGCAATCTAAGACTACATTATTAGTGACACGCTCTGGGGCTAAAAATTCCCCAAGTTTACAGTGTTACAAGAGCTGCACATGCAGCATGTGATGGCCCCGAGTGCTACGCCAGGCAAATCCACGGCCTTTGGCTTCTGTGCACCCACCAGCTGCTGCTCCCGGCAGGAACTAAAACCAGCTTGAACCCAAGCCAGGCTATTCACATCCAGCCCCAGCAAGCTCAAGTTCCCAAAAAGCTGCTGGGCAGCCACCAGAGCTCTCCTGCTGCCCCTCTCCGTGGCAGCTCCTGCCACCCACGCCGGGCACCCATGGGAGGGAAGGGCAGCCTCTGGCACCCAGAGCCCAGCAGCAGCTGGGGGGCACGGGTCACCGAGCACTGGCAGCCATCCCACACCCAGAGCAGGGGGGAAGGCAGATTTTAGCGAGATGAAACAACAAACAACAACATCTCCGAGTACACTCAAAGAGCACAAAGGGTACTTCGGCAGGGTTCTGCTCGTGGGATCCAACAGCCAGCCACTGGCTCAGATCACACACAAAACACTCCACAGTTCATCACAAAGTTTATTTTTTCCTCTTGGAGTTGCATATGTGGGAGTGCATTCGGGGAGAGGGGGTGTTTGTGCTGTTTTTAACCCAAAGATTTTGGGTACGTGCTATTTGCGATAGTGCGGAGGAGCTGTAAAACCAAAACTGCCCCCACTTCGCTATTTTCTGAACATACACAAATAGATATATAAATAATCTAGAATTACTTTTTTTGTCCCTTTAAAAAAGGAACCACAACATTTAGAAACGTTGCAGAAGATGAATGAGGTCTGGACACCCTCCATCTTTTCAGAGGTAAGCTCATAAAACAACACTTCACCATCTGACCCGACATAAACGACAAGAGTATTTACAGCACCGTGCCACTCATTTGAACCCAGCCAGTCTGAATGCCTGAAATACATTCCCATCCATCAATTGGCTGTAAACATCCCAGGAGATTGAAGTTCTCTAACAGGACTTCTAACTTATGTCAAGATCTCTCGCACCTTTCGGAAGATTGGCAGGACTTGAGGCTGCACACCATGGCCTCACCTGAACCTGTGCCTCTCACACAGCCCCCAGGAGGTCACACTGATCATGGCACACTCTTCTTTCTGCACAAGAAACATCACCTTAAGATAACATCACCCAGATCACCTTGATAAATAAAGCCCAAATTAAGCAGGGGATGCAGTTTATAAAGCTTCTTGCCAGTTTTCAGCAAGCACGACTTTGAGGCTGAAGGCAACATGTAACTTGTGGGAATTCACCTTGGTCAGAAATGGTCAAAGCACCATCCAGAGAGAACCCCTGGGAGAGACAGGTCAACAGTTTCACCTCCCCATAGCTGCACCTTTATTTACCCCAGCAGAACTGAACACAAAGGGTTAACATGGCAAGCACCCAAAGTGTTGTGCAGGGGGATGTTGCTGAATGAATCCTTGTTGCATAAACAAAGATTCCTTTAATATAGAAAGTCTGAACTGCCCCATGACATACTGTACTCCTACTTCTCTTTAGGATCAGTCAAGTTCTGCAGATAAATCAAAATGCTTCAAGACTAGATGGCCAAAAACACCAGAAACATACAATAAAGTAAATAACCAAACTGTATAAGCAGAGACAACAAATAACATTGCTGTAACCCATTTTCTGTCCACGATTACTGCTGACACTTTCAATGAGCAAGGTGCAGCTTTTGGCTCTGAAGCTCTTCAACAGAAACTTTATCAGAATGTTTCAGTCAGATGCACTAAATATCTGTGCATTCACAACGGAGCCAGGATACAGCCTGCTTTTCCCACCCGAGTTCATAAATCTCCAGACAGTAGTGAATAGCAATTTCTAGCTCACACCCCCTCCCCTTTCCTTAAATACTTTTATTTTTTGAATACATCTTGAAGCCTGCATCCTGCTGGATACCACAGTTGTTTCTGTGTTCCCAGCTGACTCACCATCCCAGTAAGGACAATCACGCACTTCAGAAAGAAGGATAAAAGAGAAAGAAAGGACAGCCATCAGAACAGAACATATTGTGTTTAGTGGAGTATTTTCCACACTCCATTAGTCAATTCCTTATTAACACTTAACCAGGAGGATTCTATAGCTCATTTCGCAGTCAGTGTTTACAGAGAGAACACCCCTCCCTTTAAGTTTCTGAGGCAGCCTCACACAGCAGGTCACCCCAAAACAAAGCTTGAAGTCCTCTACCAAGAAAACCTTGTACTAAATACTTCATAATTGGACTTAAATATAGACACATTATGTTCACTGTGGCTGCAAAAAGCTCTACTTTAACTTCATAAAGGTCTCACCTCAGCAGGCAAGGAAGCCACAGACATTAAGAGCAACAAGTTGTATTTCCAGCAGACATATGTAGTGCTCAGCATGGAGAAGCTCACGAAGTGTTTTGAGGATTTTGGAGGCCATGGGCCTTTGGGTATGTTTGCAGGCTTTTCTCACGGACAGGAGGAGGTGGGCAGTCGCTGCTTTTTATCAAAGCAACCTGTGCTATTTGTTTCACCTCCCATGCCAGTGCACCCCAGCCAGAAGTAGCTACAGCCCCACTACAGCCCCCATAAGAAATGAACAACAAAAAAAAAAAAAAAAAAAAGAAAAAACCAGAAGAAAAATTCAAAAACTTTTGAAAAATCGAAAAACACCCACCAAAAAACCGTAAACTAAAACCACACACACAAAATAACAGAAAGGGAAAAAAAAAAAAAAACCAACAATCAAAGGCTCTACTCTTGCCCCGGGGTATAATCCATACGAAACAGGATGCCCGGACATAAACCCCACATCGCAGCACCTCTAACAGCAACACAGCAGAACCGATGCACAAATCAGCACCAAACCACACCCCTCACTTCAACCTGCTTCCTCAGCTCTTCTACTAAAAATAAATACGAAAAAGAAGCATTAAAACCAAAGGAAGCCCCTACCTGCGTGCCTGAGGCGCAGCCCCGCGCTCCCCCTGAGGCGGCACCTCCTTCTGGACCCTTCCTCCCTCAGGGAAAGCTGCCTAAGCAGCCTCAGTCCAATTAGCACCAGCTGGTGTAATTAACGCCCAGATAACGCCACTGGCAGGACGTGGTGTGCTTCCCTTCACACCTGGGCTGGCTGCTCCCCATTGCCACAAGCACCGGCACACCTGAAACTATTTACTAAATGAACTAAGTCTGGGAAGAGGTGTAATGCCCACCTGAATCCCGCTTTTCTTTTTGCCTTTTTTATTTTGCTTGTGCAAGCTTTTTTTTTTTTTTTT
>VZRZ01004623.1:22257-54118 GCA_013398175.1 Climacteris rufus | reverse complement strand
CACACCCCCCCACAGACACACAGACACGCAGCCCCACGCTGAACCCGCGGGGGTCTTTTGTTTCCAGTGGCAGCGATGAGTTTCACCTTCCCCCTTCGGCTCCAAGCGTCCAAACACACCGACAAACCCGCGGTGTCCTCAGCTGTGGTTATCGCCTATCCCACCCTCTGCTCGCAGGGTTTTAAATCCCTGAGTGCCTCCTGGACATTATCCGGGAGGAACATGAATGGGGAAGGATTCTTCCCTGCTGCCTACATTCATATAGTTTAAGGCCAGGGAAACCCTATAATCAGAGAGCCCGGTCTCCCACATACAACAAGAATTTCTGCGAATACGATTTCCCTTGGAAACAAACCCCAAACAGCTGCTGCAGCGACAATATACACGCCACAGAGGCGGTTTAAAATCACAGAGTTAAGATCAATCCATTCCCTGCCTAGGCAAGTGGTTCCAATGACTAATGGCACTAATTTATCTCCAAATTTCAGCCACGGGAGCTCACTACAGCCCTGCCTTTCTCCCTGCCCGAGGAAGCCTTCACTCACTCCCTCACTCACATTTAAGTGTGGCACCACATCACAAATCCTCACCAAAATCTTTGTCTCCTTAGCAGAGCAACCTGCTATTAAAACAAATGATCCCCTTATTCAGCAGAGAATGAATTTGCTGCTTCGCTCAAGTTCCTTTCCAAAAATAGTTTTGTTCTTTAGCACGAGGTGTAGCAAAGCTGTTAATCAACATTATTCCCCTGCAAAAGCCGTGCTGATGCCCAGTCCCAGCCCGTGTCATCCCATCAGCCAAAACCAGCCTGGGGAAGCACACGCTGCAAAGTCGCCATGATTTCCAGTGCATTAGGGAGATGCTAAATTTACTCCAACCTGCTAATTAATTTAACAACTGCTTAGTGGCGTTTGCGTGGGGATTTAGCCAATACCTTCAAGCCCCACCTCCAGCTCCGTGTCCCCACACCCATGCCCTGCTGGCGCCTTGGCAGCCTTCTGTAACACCTGGCATGTCTTTTGCTGAACAAGAGCCACCGGCTGTGCTGGGAAAGCACCGCTATTCCTCACTTGGGGAACGCTGCAGGCGCAGAGGACATTTCTCCAAATCCACATAAAATCAAGGTTTCGTTTGCTTCCCTCACTTCTGTCACCACCCTCCACCTCCTGGGTACTTCCAGAAGGAACATGTGGCCAAGGCACCTCTGTCATACAAGGGTACATCTCCCCCTCACATCCCACCACGATGCCTTCTGCACAACCAACAGGTTTATTCCAGGGAAGTACCAGCACATGTCCAGCCTGCTGCAGGCTGGCAAAGCAGCTCAGGAGCTCCAGGGCCGTGGATAGCCTGCATGGATGAGGAAGGCTGACAAGCAATCACAAGTGGTAATAGGTGATGGGAATTGGACACTTCGTCATTGAGAAGGGTGGAGCAGAGGGCTGCAGTGGAAAATCAAGACCCGAGTGAGAGAGAAGCAGCACTCTGGCCATGACAAAAAGTCCTGTATTCAAGGGTTTTGTTGGAGGGTGTCTCCCAGGGCAGCTTGGAACACTATTCCTGCTCACACTCAGAACTAGGTTTCCCTTCTGGTTTCTTACAGATCTATTTTACCACTTACTTCCAAAGTAATCAGGCTTTTTTTTCCTCCTGTCTTATCTCCCAAACCTTTGTAGGTGAAGGACTTCCCTCACCTCTGCACTCAACTCATTCCAAGAACGGAACTACTGGGCAAAAAAATCAAGGACCCAATAAAATTCCCAGGGGTGCCTAGGAAGTTTACCTAGTGCAGAGAGGCTCCCAACCATTCCCAACACAACCCACATTTCTGCTGCTGACCTGGCTTAGTGTTCCCACATCAGAGGTGCAAAAATGGGCCGAAAGTGAGAGGGGGAAATGCCTGGTGGGAGAAAAACCCACTTCAGTTCTGAATGGCCTCAGCAGGGACAGAGGATCCCTTCTGTCCCCACCAAGGCTGCTCCACTGCCACGTTTCCAAGCCAGGCTTCTTAGCTTTGGCTTCAGGCAGAGCTCTGTGCCAGCAGGAGCTGTGGATGGCACTGGAAGAGGAGCATAAAGGGAAGCAGAAGGAAAAAAATCTGACTGAAAATTAGATGCACTGCAGAGTGGTTGCGATTTTCAGGACTGCCTAAGGGACTTGGATGACCAACTCCTACTTAATTGGGCATTATGATTTCCTAGGCATCCTTGAAAACCTCTGCCAAGACTTAGGAAGCGTTCATTTCCATGTCCAGCTTTGGGGACCAGCCTGTTGTATCCCAACAGACAGTACAAGCTTCACCTCCATGAAGAAAACAATTTTTATGCTCAAAGTATTGAGGTTTTTTTGATGGGAACATCTCTTTCTAAGCCACCCTTGTGTCCTTGAGGAGATTCTATTTTGATATTGACTCTAATATTGTACCATTTCTTATTGATGTCTGCAGGTCCTGAATTAAATTCCATTCCTGTGCACAGCCTACTAACAGACCTCCAGCCTTGTTCCCATCACTTAAAGTACTCTCTATTGTGCCTGGAGTTAGAATCCCCCCTTGGCACAGCTTTGCCCTTTCGCCTGCTTTTCCACTTGGGCAGTGATTTTACACTCCAGTTCCTTTTGGATGAGCAGCTTTTAAGATTCAGAGAACTGCTTTTCTCGCTGAAATCGTTCTAGTATCAGGCTCTAAGCACTCTGCTGTGATCCTCTGAGCAGGCTCAAAGCTCAGGGTTTCCTGAGGGATCTTATTCCTGGGCACAAATAGCAGGGGCCAGGTTACTGAGCCTCCTGCCTTTGTACCTGATACGAGGACCGGCAGTTCCTCGCTGCTGGTACCATTCGGGGGGGTCAGCGCTGCAGTATCAGAACAATTAGAAGAGAATTAACAGCGCGATAACAGATAAAGGAGCTCGCCCTCGTCCTTGCCAGTCTCTGCGTGAGGGGAATGATGCTGTGTTACATCCATGGATCATCAGCTGTCGCACCCGTAGCCAGATGAAGATAAAATGCGAGTGCTGCAGCAAGCAGCATGGCTGCTCCTTCTTGTCAAGCCTCTATGGCTTTATCATTTTACAGCAACAACCCCTTGGGGGAAGGACCCTCCTCTTATTTTGCTGAACGCACCGGGCGAAAGGCTGAGCTGAATTCTCACGTATAACAGCTCAGTGCCGTGAAAAAGCAGCGGTGCATCCTTGCCGGAGTCTGCCGGCCTGCAGGATGCCCGGCTGGGAAGGGAGCCGGGGCGGCGCGATGGAGAGGCGAGCTGCCCGCACCCAGGTCTGCGCACAAAGCGGCAGCGCCATGGAAACTGCTGCCCGACAAAGGCGGCACACAAAGGCTCGGAGAGGCGAGCCACGACCTGCCAGGAGCGCCCCAAATCCTGCTCCGTGCCCGCCGTGTTCGCCTCCCCGGGCCGCAGCCCCTGCGGCGTGGAGCTGAAGCGGGGCTGCCCGGGGACTGCAGCGGGCTGGGCTGCCTCACCTCCGAGCAAGAAAATCAGCAGTCGTGACAAGCAGATTTCGCAGAGGACTGCGTTTTCCATCTCCAAGGTGATGATGTAAAGTAGGGCAGCCCGCAGGGAACACACAGAGAAAGCATTTACTCTTCATTAAGGACTGGAAAAGAGCCTGCTGGAAGGGATAATAAGCAGGAGTTAAAAGACATACTTTGCACTCCAGAGGCTCAGGGGCTATTTCAGGGAACTTTCGGCATCTGTTATACCTGTTTGGTTTTTTTTCAACTTCCCCAAGTGCCAACTGCTGGTGCTGCTGAGGATGTGTGTGGAGCTCAAGGAAACCTCAGTGCCACTGGGTATATGGCTGCTCTGATCTGTTCTTCCTTTTAGCATCTGCTGTTGTCCAAAATCTTCATCCAATTTGCTTTAGGACAAGATACCAGCTCATTCCATACTGTGCCCTTTTCCTCTCGTGGTGGTAGTGGACCCTACAGCGGGATTCAGACCGTAGCAGGGGAGAGCTGACACACCAAGCCCAACATCCATCATCTCCTTTAGTTCAGGAAAAGCTGAAACACGATGTAACTGTAGCTTTTGCTCTAGAAATTCTGATGGATAACAACAGTGTTTACTCCCAAGTGGGAGGTGAAGTGGGATTTATAAAACCAGCGGGTTTTCCCCCACCTAACATTTGGAAGCCCCTGACAAGCACCAGAAAACAACCTCTAGCAATTCCCACACCGCTTGTAATGATGTTGAAAAACCACAGCATGACATTGCCAGTTCTTTTTCCTCTCCAGTGGCTCTGGGTCTCGGGTGACAGATGAATACAAAACAGATGGGATGGTGGCAGAACCTCATCAGATGGACCTGATGGGCCTCAAGCTGCCCCTGCTATAGCATGTATTACTGTCACATTATGCTGGCCTTTGTACTTTGATATTGAAAGCCACAGACTGGCTTCAGTCTTTTATCTTGTCCTGTCCAAATGTCAAGATCCTCATTTTGATCATGATATTACATAGGAGATATGCTTTAGAAGCTGAATCTATATTTCTGTGCTAAGCTTCAAAATGGCAGAGAAGGCTTTTGTGCTGTGTGAAAAGGCTTTCAAAAAAACAGACCAAAAAACTCTAAACAAGCGTTTGGTCTCACTAGATATTTCTCAAGTTTTTCTGAGATTGCTATGGTCTCATTTTCACTTGGAAATATCTGTATTTGGCCACAGCAAGGCATGTGACACGTCCCCTCAGTGCACGAGATCCCTGCGAGCTGTTCTGTGAGCACCTACAGCAGAGCCATGGCACTGAGAAACAACATCTCTCCTCTCTGACATAATTATCCCCTGCCTTTTGCACAGCAGACACGGGCTGCTCCCAGGAGACACCGCAGTCACACAGCAGAGCCAGCCTGCTGAGGCCAAGAATATCAGCCAGATTCTGTGTGTGCAGCCCCTGCAGAAGGCTCAGTGCTGCCTCTGCACAGAGCCACCAGCCTGCCCTCTCCATCACATCTCAGGAAACAGTGGGGCATGCTAGGAGAGGTCAATGCCAAAAGCCTGGAAAGCTCTGATCCTTGGGAAGCCGAGCTGCTTAGTCAAGCTGGTGACATCTGAGGGGTCTGGAGGGTCAGCTCCTCTCAGGTCTGGCTTTAGGCACGAAGCAAACCCCACGAGAACAGCTCCCCTGTGGCATGTTGTCACTCCTCATCCCCATCACAGCTAAAACCAGACTGTGCTGAGACACAAGCAAAAAAAATTGCTTTTAAAATTAACCCTTTGAACGTGGGTCTGGACCTTCTCTGGATGAGGCAGCCATGGAGACTTGGAAAGGCCGAAATCAGAACCACTGTGGTGAGACAGGTTGGTTAACATCTGCCCACACAGCAGGACACACTGTCTGCCATCCAGCAGCCTTCCCACCGGGATAGTGGACAGAAGGAAGATTTTTTGGGGCATGCTGTCTTTTTCCAGCACAGGATGCCAGTAGAACTCTGCCAGAAGCACTGCCCTTCTCCCAGCCTCGCCCACCACCAGGTTCAACAGCAATACCTCCATTTCCCCCCACAAAGTGCCACCTCACATCCAAGGGCCAAGTTATCCTCTCCATATACCATGTGGACATACTCAGCATCCTCTCTCACAGCCATACCTCCCCACTGTGACAGCTCCAGCCACCCCTTTCCAATAAAAATTCCTCAGGAAGCTCCCTAAGGAAGGGCTTTCTCCTCTGCATGCACCATTCAGCTACCAGTTGCTTTCATTTATTTGAATTTGCCTTTAAACTATTGCATTTGCACAACAAAGAAAAATTATATACGTATATATAATTATGTATACATATAATTTAGGACAAAATAAACACAGAGTTCCCAACCAACCAAGCAAGACAGCAGGAGCTTGAAAGAGTGGGAGACACTGTCATGTCACCCTAAAGAGAAGATTCCAAGCCAGCAACAAGCCACGTGGCCACGGTAAAACACTTGGACAACAAATGGGATGTAAAACACAGCACAGGGGTGGTAATCAGGGCACCTGACACAGGGGCTGTGGTGCCAAATTCAGGTTTAAAAGCTGCAAAGTGGCTCTGCGTGTGTCTCGCTGCTGGAAGCTGCAGATGACCTGCTCTCCACTGCAGCTGTACCTAAATATAGTTGTGCTGAGAGAGAGAGGTGGCTGGAGAAATGCATCTATAGATACAGGCTAAACCCAACTAATTATTTCAACACCCAAATAATTCAGTGCTTTGCCCTGATTCTAGTGGTATTCTGGTTTTTCCATCCGTGTAAGAGCGTAGCAAAAGGACACGGATCAGAGTAGGAGGGTTTTCAGGTGAGAAGAGTAGGAGGGAAAGGGGTTCACCTTTAATCCTGGCAGCCAGTGGCAAAGAAAGAAGGAAGAAGCATAACATGAAGAGAGTAAAGGAAAAGGGAGGTTATGTGAATCAATAAGAAAAGGGAAATCAATTCCCTCGTGCTTAACTTTTTCATGACATTGATTGTTTTGTTCGACAGTTCTGCTTTTACATTAAAAATTCATTTTGGTGTATTCATAGAACCAACAGGTCAAGTACACTTTGTACTTGGGCACATGGAAAAGGTTTTCTAGGCTAAACCTTGCAAGAAATTACCTATTGAGGCACCAGATATGATGGGCAGGATCTGATGGAGCAGCTCTAGTCCCGAAATACTCACCAAACAAATGCTATACAAAGCACTAGGTAACAAAAAAGCCATTCATAACAGAACCACGTTTCAGTGTACAACAAGTAAAGCAGACAGAAGCAGCAGCCACGGTGGGAGAAAACAAACCAAAACAAAGAAGGAAATTGCATAAGCACGGAGACAAAAAGGTATTCAGCCATATCCACTCCCTACATTATTCAGAGGGTGGGAGAAATGGACCAGCCTTCTTTCTGAAAATGAAAGTGTATCACTTCACCTACGGGACAGCCCAGCTGTCCCCAGCGCTGTTGGGGACACAGCTGGAGCAGTTTTGCCCTCTGCTGGCCCCTGAGCCCAGGCCAGGCCGGGCAGGAGCCTCCCTGTCCCTGTCCCTGTCCCTGTCCCATGGCCAGCCCTGGGGCTGCCACCCCCCGGCCTTCCCCAGGCCACCCGAGCAAGGATTAGATGCCACAAAGGACTTGGAGAGTTGTCACCTTAGGGTAGTGACCCCTCAGCGGGAACGAAAAGTCTGGAAAAAGAGTAAAAAAGAAAAAAAAAAAAAAAGAAAAAGAAAAAATCCCCTGCCCCAGCCTGGAAGGATAAAAGGGGTAGTTAAACGACCTTAATTAAACCACACCATTCTGGAAGGCGTTTCCCATCAGACTCCTCAGTGCATTCCAAGCCCTTTCTTTTGCACAGATCACCAGGACCTCACACTGCACTGAAACCTTTGGAAGCAGCATTCCTGGCAGCCAGCTGCCTCCAAGGGGTGCAGAGAGAACAGAGAGCCCAGGCAGCCCCTCTGCCCACGGAGACACCGCTCACTTCCCAGTGCCAGGGAGGCTCTGCCCCTTCCCTTTACCCCTCGGCCCCTCCTTTTCCCTCTTCGGGCTGTTTGTTTGGTTCCACTCAAAGTGCCAGAAAAGCACAGCAGTGTTTGTCCAGCACAAAACCAGTCCCCTTGGCAACGGGCAGCCAAGCTTTCCCCGTTTTCTCTCCTGGTTTTGCCGGGATTGCTGTGACTCGGGTGACAGCTCCTGGTGCCAAGGATGCCGTCAGCACCGGCCCCAGCAAAGGGAGGGCTGAATACAACAGCTTGGCCTGGCTCTGCTGAAAACTAAGGAAAAACTTGTGTGCTGCCAAGTCCCCTGGGAACTGGCAGCTCCCTCGCACCTTCCCCAGCAAATCCAGCACTTGTAGGTAAGATAAGCACATTACTGCCTCGCCCAGGCACATCTCAAAGTCACCCAAGCACGCCTTATCTAATTATTTCTCCAGCACTGGGCTGCATTATTCCCATGATTTAATCCTGCCCGAGATCATTAGACACCACGGTACCGTCAAGAAAGCAATTATGACGCTGACCTGTGTTTTCAGGGACCTGGGCAGGCAAGTGCCTTTGTCATCTATCAGAGGGTAATTTTCTAATCTGATTTACAGCCTCTCTAGAAAAAGATAATTTACTTTCTTGCTGGCTTTCAAGGGTGCCTTGAAGTCTGATTTAAACGAGGGTACAGAGAATATCTTAGGGGGACAAAAACCCCAAACCACAAGTATTAGATGTAAAATAAACCAGGCAGAACAGGCTTGCTACAGGTGACAGCAAGATGAGGACAGCCAAACAAACACTGACAAGAATCTACTGTAAAAAAGGCTTTTCCACAGTGCAGGGACAAGGGGGTACCAGCACCACGCTGTGAGTGGGACACTGTGCTGACTGTGGGCCACTGGAAACCAGCAGGTCCAGTAATCCTGGAGTATCAGGTGCGTGTTCCACTGGAACCAGTCCTGCTGCTGCAAGTCGTGGAAGAGAGGCAAAAAATATAAGTGCTAAAAATAATTTCAGATGCAGCCCCGCGTCACAAAGAGCAGAATCAATGCTGGGTTCTGCTCCAGGCAGATGGATGGTAATGTAATGATGTTATTTCAAAACATTCAGTCCAGGGAGACAGGAACAGCAGCAACAACAAAGGAGCACTCCAAGGTTAAGAACTGTAATTTTAGAGTATCATCCTGATTTTTTCAATAAAATGTGCATGTCCTGGAAAAAGAAAGGAAGAAGTCACTCTGGGAAGTTCCTAGAGGTCAAACAAGCATTGGGATGCACTTCTTGAGCTGGTAAAACTCAACAGCTGGGCTCCTCAGCACATGATGGGAGGGACAACAGCAGAGGCAATTAACTGTCACATGTACTTAAAATAAAAATACACAAACCATTCTGGCACACTTGAGAATCCAAGCTGCTTTTGTAAAAACATCCAGACCATCCTCTCCATTCCTGACTTGTGAATTGCATGGCAAAAATTCCCTTATCATCTTCTTCAGGAAGTATTAAACACCAACTGCTCCTTCCATGCTGAAGCAGATTGCTGCACTGGTTTGGAAAAGGAGAATAATAAAACTGTTGTTTAAGTGTAAAGAATTAACCTCTATTTATATGAAAAGGAACAGAAGGGTGATTTCTATGTGTTCCAGAAGAGCAAAACTCCCAAACTTATACTCTTGCAGTGCTGTTCCACTTGCCACCAAACATAAAAAAGTCTGAATCATTTATGATCTGAATTATTTATAACACGGATATATTTTTGACTTACATGAATTCCAGCTGCAAAATCCCAAACATTTTACCCAGGGTAGGCTGCAGGGTTTATTTTTTCCCTACACATCACAAAGGGAAAAAGGAAAAAAACCTCCTGTCTTTCAGGCTGGATGCCTGGAAGACACCCATCGATCCATTCTTGCCACAGTTAGATATGAAAACTACTCTCCACCGTGTCACCAAATGCCTCACCCACCTAGGATAAGAGAGGAGCTAAAGATTAAATAATAACAAATTAAAAATGCTGCAACTGGACTAAACCACAGGGGTGCCTGCCACCCAGGTTAGTTCCCAAACTTCCCCACCTTTCCCCTGCAGTCCTCTGGGAGGAGTCCTTCACACAGCATTTCCAAGAACCATCAGCAAGCTCTTCCCCTCCAGCCCTGAAAGTTTCTCCCTTTTGTCCCTTATCTTGCACTTTTCCCCTCTCTATTCCTGCTATCTTCAGCCTGATCACTGCTATTCCCTCTCCATTCACACCCTCCCCACCAGCACACTTAGTCACACACAAGTGCCACCTGGGAGAGAATTCCAGTTTTACAGTTCATTTTAAGATTACTGGTCTCCCATGAAATATTTTAAAATACATTAAAATCATTCTCCTAACCTGTGAACTACATACTTATCTGGAAGTGAGTAACCAGATGCATCAAACAAAGATACTCTTATTCCTCCTCTGAAGATTCTTCTAAAAAATAATATAAAAAAATGCCTAAATTCAGTTTAGTGTGTATTTACACATGTAAATTTTCTTTCAGACTCCTCAATAGCAGATTTCCTGTAAGCCTTACCCCCATGAAAATGATGGAAGATGATTCTCCTCTATGTTGAAACAGCTTGATGGACTAAAAAGAGGCCTAGAGGGGTTTATGTAGAGTGAACCACTCTTAATATTTACAGTATCATAAAGCAAATGGAAGAATTAGAGATAGACAACAAATTCTCAAGCATTTTATTTTATAACCTAGTGTATAAAACTTCAACATACAAAAACAAACAGAAAAGAAAACAAAACAAAAAAAAAAAATCCCAACAAACTGGAAGTGAACTAAAGGAAGATCTCATGATACACACATTCCAAAAAGCTTTACCTAAGGGCTCAGAAGCAGTAAACATTCAGCCTATTAAAAATGGGATTCAGAACCACCTTCACACTTGCAGTCTGCAGAATTATGGCTCCAAGGGCCCAGGTTTAGTGGCTGTAAGCAGTGGTGCTTGTGAGGGCTGCTTGTGGTTGTTTTGTTTGAAATGCCTCCAGTTCACTTCCAAGTTCAGCCTCAATCCTGGTCAGTTCTCATCAGTGAATCGAATGTGTTTGCTGGTTTGCTGAGTCTTCTCAAGCCTCATCCTTTCAGCTTTAGCAATCAACTGCCAACAGGAAAAGGTTGGGGAAAAATTAGAGGAAAATTATATTGTTAGGATTTTACCTTAGAGTCATGTATTTCTGCCATTCCTCCTTCCTCCCAACAGGGTTGAAGGCAACAAAACTGCAATTCCAAAATGCTAAAATACAGTCACATACAGCAAGTTAAAGAACTCTGTCCTTCTATTGGATTCATTTTTTATTGATGTAGGAAAAACAAGGTTAGACCACACCAAAAAAAAAAAAAAAAAAAAAAGTGCTTTATGTATATTGTGGCATTTTGAACAGGAAAAAAACCCACATATTCCCCCAAGCACCCCACACAAACCCACTCAAGAACAGAAGCACAGAAAAACCACACACAGGGACCACAAAAAAACCACAAAAACCACAGAAACCCCACACATGAACCAATACAAACACACAAACCCACCGAGAACACACACAAAACTCTCAAACCACAAACAAACCAAACCCACTTGGAAACACACACAATGAAACCACAAACTCCCATAAGAACACGCACAAAACCCCTAAAACCCACACAAGGACATGAAGAAACCACAAAACCCCCACAACAGCACAAGAATGCCCACAAAAACACCACACACAAACCACAGAACCCACAAATTCAGACAAAAACAGGAATACACCCAAAAAGGCACACGGAGAAACACCACAAACCAATACAACACAACTGAAGGCACACAAAAACCCCACAGCATCCAACACAAGAACACACTCAAAAACACATACAGAACCCACAACTCCCCCCCCAAACCTCACAAACCTCCCTAAAAAAAAACAAGAAAAAAGATCGAAACAAATAAATCCCACCAAAACCAAACAAGCCCCCCAAAATATGCAAGTCGCTAAAAAAATACATCCCAAAATTACCAAAAAATCTCCCAAGCCCCCACACTTAAAGGCACATTTGAAATCCCCAAATCCCACAAAACCCCACAAAATGCAGTCAAATGCACATACAGAACCCACAAAACTCATCACAATACACACAAAAACACTTATACAGAAGCCACAGACACAAGAAAACACACAAAAACGGACTCACACACCACACCAAAAAAAAAACCACATAAAAAAAACACACACACACACACACACACACAGAAAACCCAAACTAAACCAAAAAAAACCCCAAACAAAAATCTACCCTTCTCAAAACAAACAAACAGAACTATAGCAACTTCTGTGCTGGTGAGCTGGTGCTAAGGAGAAGAGTCACTTGCTCACCACGCAGTCCATTGTGCCAGATTTAAACAATTTCACATACAAATCAAATGATTTATTACTCCTGCATACAACTATGTCCTGCACACCTCATGGAAGTGGCACAGCCTGCTGCTGCATGGACTGTGGCAGCCAGGACTTGAGACTTTCCCAACCATTTTTCAGCAACAAAACTGATCTGAAGCTGCAACCAAGGCTAACTTTAATTCCGTGGTGTCTAAAAATTGGTTTTAAATAGTTGAACCCCAAAAGGAAGCAGGAGCACAGTGGTTTACTCGTTCAGCTTACGGGATGGAGAATGACAAGCACGGCAAGGGAGGCCTCAAGGACTCACAAAGCCACTCTCAGCAGCTCTGGGTAAGCACAGCCCCAGTGCTGACTGCAAACAGCGATGCAGCCATTCCCTAAACACCAGTGTCACAGAACCAGGTACAAAAAGCTCCTGGAGGGGGTCCTGTCCCCACAGACCCACAGACAGGGAGTGCCCAGTCCTGCCAGGACCCCCAGGCATCACCAGGGGAGTGTGGGCTGTGCCCAGACATTCCCACCGTCCTCCTTTCCCATATATTGTGCAAATTATTCCGCCCTTCACAAATATCCCATTCTCACTTGCTTGCCAAAAGCCTTTCACTTGTAGCACCCCTCCCAGCCTCTTAAACTTCCTCCTTCCCTCTGGAAGGGGCTCCGAGGTGCCAAGGAGGCTCAGCAGCACCTCCCCCCAGGACACAAGAGGAAAGCTTGCAGCCACTCTTGCCTTGGCTTTGCCAACGGGAGGCTCCAATCAGCCTGGAGTTGAAGGCCACAGACTGATGAATTGCTTTAGGTCTGAATAAAGTGGCACTGCCCTAAAGAGCACTTCTGGCAGGAAAGGTTTTCCATCTGGGCCAGGAGGTGGTTTTATCGGGCAGCTAAACAGACAAAAGGGAAGATGGGTTGGGAAGGGGTGGCAGAGAGGTGACAATGACCCAGACCTGGGGAAAAGCCCAACACTGAACAACTTTTTCACTCCAAAGGACAACCAGGCCTTAATCACGTTCTGAAGAAGCCTGGGATATCCTGTCTCTATTGGACATTTACTTTATTATAGAAACTGTGCCCAGAAGAAGTAAAATCTCTACCACTTGCTTGGTTTTGGGGGGTTAGCATTTCACCAGCAATCTGCTGAAGTGAACCTTTACCCTAAGGAAAGCCAAGTAGGCCCACACTGTTTAGAAAGCACGGAAAAGAGGAATCTCAAACTGCCTATAGTTAAACTCATACACTGCGTGCTGCCTGGGATGGGATGCAGTCCATGCATTTCAACACTGATGGAAAGAAAATCTAAGGTGTTTTAATTCCAAACATAAAGCAGCTACCAGGCAAAAAGCTCAACTTCAAAATCTTGGAAGGGATTTTAAAACGGTATTAACAGAACAGAGCTTCTCAAGAAGTGTTCATTAATGGCATATTTTACTGTGGAGGTTCAATTAGGAATAACTACATCATTTTTTCTCCCTTTGTGACCTTCAAAATAAATCACCTTCTAAGTACTAAGGAAAAATTTTCAAATATTAATGAACATAAATAATTTTTTTTTTTACTATCGGTCTGTAATTCAGGAATAGAGCCCGTCAAAAAGTAAGGAAAGGGTTAAGAGCTGCTGAGTGCAGCCAGGCATTCCTGTCTTGATGTTTTGCTTAACAGCGTTAGCATTTAAATAGACTTCACTGGGCTTTGAAGTTCACACCTCCCGGTGGGGCAAGGTGATGGGCAGGGGGAAGGAGCAGGAGTTTGCATCCTTGTGCTGCCATTGTTAGGCACAACCGGCACAGTTGGTATTTGCAAACCCTCCATGAGGTACCTGACCGCCCAGTTTACACCAGTTTGGTCAACAAACGCCAACCTTCAAAAGATGAAGAAGAGAAACTTGAGAGCAAGGGCTCCTACAGTCGAAATTAAAGTCAAAGGTCCCACTGACATCTTTGGTTTAAAAAAGTAAAAGTACATTAAAAAAAAAAAACTGGCAGCAATCAGTAAACTGCTCTGAAGCTGCAGTTTTCAAATGGCCTTTCTGCTTACATTAAAGAATAATGTCTCGGGTCAATGCCACATTTTGGCTTTTAAGAAAATTAAATGAGTCCTTTGGGCAAATTCTTTACGTACATCTTTGTTTAAAAAACTCATCTCTTTGTCTGCAGGATCTCTGAAAGAACACTCACACAAACATAATAAGACATGCAAAAATATGCCTGGTACAAGACAAGGTTCTGACCCGTACAAGTGCTCTTCCTTTAGGTCAATGAAATATTTATTTTCTATTATATATGGAACAATGTTCTCTTTTCACAGCGTCCAGGAAACAAAGAGTCTCCAAAGTCACCAACAAATAATTAAGGTCAGATGATTCTGAAGTTTTGCAAGCCACAGCAAAAAAAATTCAGGTTAAAGCCAACTCAGAAACCTTATCTGGAGTGTATGTGAAGCAAACCTGGCAATAAAACGTCTGTGAAATACTCTTTGGCTCCTCTCTGTCAGGTCAGGGATCTGACTGGCTTAATCAGGGAACACTTCATGCCTGGAAGGATCTTTGGGGCTGGAGCAGAGGCTGCAGCCTGCAAGTTCATTGCACCACTCCCTCAGCTGCAGCCCCACAGGCAAAGGCTGGAAGGGAATTTCCCAGTGTGGATCTGGAAGCTGTGCAGCTATGGATGCTTGCAGCAGCACTCAGATTGGGCTGGTCACAGCACAGTCACACGGGTGCCCAGGCTCCTGACCACACGGGGAACACACCAGCTTTCACCACAGCACAGAAGTGGGCACGAAAAAATTATGTATATCGTGAGGAAAATGAGAAGCAGCCTCAAGAAAATTATTTTCTGGATCACACTAGAGAATTAAGAGCATAGCACTGGACTTGATTTCACTAGAGCACATCAAGACTACTTAACTTATTAATGAGCTCATCCACACAGGGTTTGAAAAGAAATCCAGCTTACAAATTAAGTTCAGGCCTTTAGACACGGACTTAACTCAAGCCTTGCACTTGTCAACTGCAGCAAGACAGCCACACTCTCTACTTTGTAGCTGCAAAACCCTGCTGCCCAGGCAGCTTTAAGAGAATTAAATACACAAAGCAGCAAGAAACACAGAGCTAGGCAGACACAGTGTCACGTTTGCAGGGCAGTGGAGGCCAGAGGTGGGATCTGCAGGTTACCTTCTCAGTACCCCGCTTCTTTTCTCGAGGCTGGTTCAGCTTTGCTTGCCTGTCCACCAAAATCTTCTGCCAGTAACGCTGCTCATGGTCACCTTGGGGCAAAAGGGACATTGAGGGGCATGAATAAAAGTGGTCAAGAGGAGTGGATGACATCTTTTCTAAGGTAAACACGCTTGAAAATACCTGTTGGGGAAACCCAGCAAGGACTTCTCCAGTAGTCTTACATTTCCCAGCCACAGAAGTCACACAGAATTGCTCTCTGCATGTCAGCAGCAAAAGCAGCTGAGTTTTAGCTGAAGTTTGACCACAGCACACGGGGAGGCCCCTTTGATTTACTAATGTACTCAACCTCTGACTCATTTTAAACAGCTATCAAACAAGGGGGGAAAAAAAGTAATTACTGTAAGAACAACTGAGACTATTTTGTTTCATCAAAACCATTGCCTGGGGACTTTATGAGCTGTCAGGAATATTTGAACATGGGCAGCAATACAAAACCTGCAGAATTATTTGCTTTCCTCAGCAGCTGCTTTGCAGGGAAGCAGCAGTCTGCCACTGTTCCTTCTGGTTTGTGATGTAACTATCACGATGGGAATTCTGTGATATCACTTTGTACGGCCTCAGGGCTCATCCTCAGCTACAGAGAAGTTTCTGAATGATGCTGGAAAAGATTCCTGCAAAAATCAACATCTAAACACAATCACAGATGCTTACCATCTTGCCAGATGAAAAGCTGAAGATACCTGAAGTCAAATCCTGAAAAGTAAAATGCTACTGGGAAAACTTTAGTCCCTACAGTAGGAACATTAAAGATTCTTTCCATTTTATCTCTCACCTTCTGCCACCAAGAAAAACAAAAAGCCTTACTGTGAGTCCCTTGTGCGTTCCTGGAAAGCTTTTCCATTCTCATTTCAATGAGCCAGTTAGAAAAAAATAAATCTTAAGACTATGAATGGAATGCTCCTACAATGTAGTACTTACTCCTAATCTCCTACTACACTCTTAGGTAAGGACACAAAACCAGAGACACACAGAGCACACAGCTGCAAAACACAAAATTTGCAGTTATTTCTGGATCTCTGGAACACAGAACACTCTGGAGACGAATGTTATCTCCAAATGGCATTAGCAGCATTCAGCGAGCCTCAAACTCCAATGAACTTTGATATCATCATGAAGGTTAAGGCTTCCATCAGAGCTTCTCCTTCTGCAAGCCTTAACTGGCATTTGGGGGACTCTACATCCCTGCACCCACCAGACTGGGTCCTGCTGAGGATCTCTGCACCAGTGGGGTAAATATTGAAATACACAGAAGAGGCAGTCTCACATGAATTGTCTCATTGGTTTTTTGCACATTTAGAATTTTTGGTGCATGTCCCGAATACAAAAATTCTATGAATCCACCAAGCTTGAGAGACTTGCCCTCTTTTCTATCCCTCAATTCCATAAAGAGGCTTTTCCACACTTGATGAACCCACCCAGTCTAATACAGGACACAAACTTAGAACAGCACGGGCATTTCAGAAAGAAATAACACGACTGAAAATGAAGTTCCAAAGTAGAACTTTAAAAACTTCAGTGTAAAAACAATTAAAAAAAAAAAGGCTTATTCTGGCCTAAATTATTCAACTTCCTGAAAAATAAAGATCAATTAGTAGGTAAGTGCTAAACCCACTTTAAGTGTATCCATGCTGTTAGATCCTTACCATGTCATTTCACACATATGTTCAGTATTTTCAAGAAACTCTGCCTTTAAAATTCTTTTGCGTTATCAGAATGTTTTATTTATAAAGCTGAAATGTGAGTTAAGCTCTACAGCCCATTGCCACTGGAAGTGAAGCACATTCAGCTAAAAGAAACAGAATTAATTTTGCAATAGCAAGCAAAAATCTCTCTTGCTCTCAACGGTGGCACAAAACCCCTTTCAGTTTTAGCCATTTCACAGTAATTGCAAAATGAGAAGACTCAGAAAGAAAATAAACAACCCACAGTCTCTTCCCCCCAAGTTATCAAAATAAATCCCTAAATTCACCAAGAAGGATCCCTTACAAAGCACTTAAGGCTTTCTCCTGTAATTCCACTATTAAAAAAAAAGAGTCTTACCAGTGAGAACTTCGAATTTCCAGTTGTTTTTGATCTGTATTTCTTTGTGTGATTTCATGACAGTCTGTGCATCCTCAGGAGTCTTGAAACGGACATGACATTCGGTGTCTCCCTCCAGCATGTCAACGTAAGCCACCTCAGCCAGCACTGCCAGAGCATCCTGTCAAAGCATGGCACAGCACACACCATAAATCAGCCTTCCAAAACTGAATATAAAAAGAGGGACTTTTGACCATTCCATTTGGAGGTCATTAACATTTTCAGAAAGGTCACGAAGTAGGAGGCAGTAACTGAACTTTGTCATTTAATCGATCAATCTCTTGTCAAAGAGTTTTGAATTAACATATTTTCCTAAGAAGGTTATAAATTATTTCTGATTTGTGAGCCTACAACACCTACCCATCTCTCAGCCTGCCCTCCAACAACAACTCAGAGCAGCAATCCTGGAAATGCTGGCGTTTTTTGCATGAGTATCATTTTACTAATGGAGTATCACCCATTTATTTCAACACTGTATCTGATCTTTTTTCAAAGTAAAAATCAGGTACTAACACAGCGATACATCTCAACCCGACAGGGAAATACCAAACTGGATTCTACACATTAAATCTATAAAACCAAGCTCAATCGTGGCAGATTGTTTGAGAAATGAGTAGCAGCAAAACAACTATCTTTAAGAAATGACCTCTGCCTGAAAATTTTCACTGACAGCTGAAGGAAGAAGAGTCACAAATGCTGTTGCAGATGAAGCACTTCACTTGTAATTCCTGCTGTTAGGGAAATTAAGTAGGACCACACATTCCTAGTCAATTTTGTTCACAGCAGGCAGCTCAAGTAAGATGCTTCTATTCAGGAATCACACACTGCTTTTAACCCTCCTCTACCAAGGGCAGCCTTAAAACAAAACCAAAACCTAACTGACAACACTGTTAAGATCATTTGAGAGCCAACAAAAGCTACTTTCCAGCCTTATTCTGTTATCCTAAAGTCATGATTCCATAAAAGATTAACCCAACCAAAGAGTTTACTGGAGCTGGCAAAAGTTAGCAGCTCTGAGGAGCACCTTAAGAACAAAATAGGGAAGCAGTGAAGCAGAAAATTAAAACATCAAAATAATATTTAAGCCACATGGCAAAGACCTTTCCAGGTCGTGTGGCACACTTCATTGCTTCCATAGAAGCAGAAATGAAGACCAGGTCTGGAGGTCTGAGAGGGAGAAGCCCCAGAAGCTCTGCTGTGGGGCAGCTGTTTGCAGTGAGAGACTCTCACATCGCTCAGGTTTAGGTGCACACTAAGCCTCACACACTTGCAAGCAGCCAGGGACTCCAAATGGCCTCTGAAGTAATGAATGTTTGATAAACAGTATCACAATTCGCATTTTAAACCCTTCCCTCGTTGGCCTAAGTGGTCTGGATATGTGCACCAAGGGGAGCTCAATTGTTCAGCTTCTTTCCAGTTGTTACTCATCCAAAAGTGCAATTTGTGAAACAAAAACATTAATGGAAAAATCAGTATCTGGAAAAAGGCTGCTATTTCCTTTGGAAAACTCTTAATTAAATTTCCATTTTAAAAGGATGCAGCTCAAAGCTGATATTTTCCTTAAAAAGCAATATTCTACTCAACGTGTGTAATTTTGTGTCAGGACATCACACGAAATTGAAGGGATCCTAAGCATTTGTTTTAAATTGGGAAAATCGAGTGCTTGTATTAGGAAAAAAAGTGTCTGAATCAACAAGTTATACTGCTGTCAGTCTCCCTGAAATGGAGTTGTTGTCATTGTAAAATTGTTATTGAAAGAAAACGACAATTGGTTTCTCATGCAGGGAGCATTTTGCTGCCCACAGATTCCTGTTAATGATAAAAAAACACCATAAACTTTTAAAAAACACAGATATACTTTTACAGCTTTCTTGTCAGGATGGCTGGCACAGCGACAAACGCAAACCACTGCAGCAGAACCCAACTCCTGGGTTTTTTTTCAACTGGAAAGCACTAGAGCATTCCTTATTTTCATCCCTATTTTCACTACAAACTTGACTTTGCTCGAAGCACACTACGGGCTTGGTTTTGCTTTGAAACAGCCTCCTTAGCCCATTTTGCCATTGTAAAATCTGCCATTAACAGATACTAAAGAAGAATCTGCACGAAGCTACCGGCCAAATAGATGATAAAAATCCCTCAGACTGGCTTGAATGGCGTTCCATATTCAAACATTTGGGGGGCAGGCTAGGAGGAAAGGCTAACAGCTACCCTGAGGTTACAAAGGCATTACCTTGATCTGCTTCCTGCCCGGCAGGGGCTCGGTGCTAATGATCTTCACAATTACCCCACTGACGAACTGAGGCCCCATTGTGTTGGCCTTGGCGGGAGGGGCACAATTTTCACTGGTGGCTGCTCGAGTTAAAAACAGGGTGGGGGGAAAAAAATAGAAAAAGAAAAGTTTTTACATTTATTAGGCTGAGAAACTAAAGAAGTTATGAAAGCACACGAGTAACGCGATGTAAACAGGCATCTTATATTGTTACTGCAGCTTAAGTTGGGGTTTTTTAAACCAAGGATCAAGACTGCCCACAGGTTCAAGTCAATTGAAGAAAAATAGCAAAAACACCTTCAGGAAAAATTCTTGGAGACATTTTTGCAATCCACGGGGTCTTCCTGTAATAATAGAAAGACTGATTCCAGTGAATAGTAACCCCTTCATTCTAAAGTGATTAAAAACATGCAGAGGGGCATTGCAACAGCAATGTTGAAGCTAACAAATATAAACATAGAGCATTCAGAGAAAAAAGAAAAAGAACAACTCTATACCTCAAAATTTAAAAAAAAGTAGAAATGTAACTATGAGGACATAATTAGAAAGCTCCTCTTATCCACAGAGCTGATAAAGCCCCATTTCCAGCTGGTTATTTGAATACCTCTGGTACAGTTAAACCCAAGCAAGTCAGGCCCAAGCTGCAGTACCAAAGAAGCTGATTGTTGATTTACCTGAGGCTTTACGATTACAATTACCTAAATATATCTGTAAGCTTAGGAAGTGCTACTGAAACACGCTGAAATCACTTGTTTAGTCTTTATTTATACAATTCTTCAGCCCAAAATATCTTTAAATGTGTTGCTTTTACTACCTGACATCCCGAGAAAGCACCAGCATTTTACAGAACAAAACCTTGTGGCAGCGTTTCTGCAAGAGCAGTGTCCTGCCTCACATCTGTTTGCATACTGCAGACATGAAAACAAGACAAAACCCAGGATTACTTTTGTCATTTTCAGATTTCTGCACACAGGAGTCGGTTTCCATCTCTCCCACGGGCTCGGGTTTGATTTGAGACATGGTTTTCTTTAAGGAGGCCATACTGGCTTTCTGCAGGGCCAAATATTCTTGCTTCAAATCCATCCATTCAGTCCTAAAAAACAGCGACACAGGCACGGCAGGTCAGTTGTAAACAAGAAACTCATGTTTAGAAAACGCTAATTGAACAGCTTTAGGTGCACTTGGTGAACAGTGCAGAGGACTGTGCCATCAGAGATCTTTCTGCCTGCAGCTCAGCCCAATTAAACTTTGCCTCTAACTGAATTTTCCCTGACTTGGCTGTAGATTTTAATAATCCAAGAGAGTTCCAACAAAATCCAGCTATGGTTCCAGCACAGTGACTTTCAAATTTGCTTTAAATATTCGGACAGCATAGAGAACAGCTTGGTAAACTGCTTTTTCCACTGGAACTACACAGAGCACAGGCACCAAATTCAGAGTTAATTCAGAGACAGTGAACTCTCAATTCGCTGAATTAGTTCAGTGAACCCTCTCCTGTGTCACTATATTAAGAATCAGTCATTCATTTTCTAGAGAAAAAAAATCATTGATGGAAAATCAAGGCCTGGTTAAACTCACGAAAAACCTACCGAGATAAGGACATTCCTCACTATTCAAATGCATTTTGGTTAAAAAATACCCCCCCATGGAAGCAATTTATATATTTACATATATTTAACATGGAGATGTTTCTGCAAACAGCCAGAGCTTTGCTCCAGAGCAACACAATGCCCGCAGTGCCACTGTGAGAACGACTCATTGTTACCCTAATCTGTGCTATCAAACAAGCTGATAGAGGATTTTTAAAGAGGAGGATATCTTGTGGTAATGGTTTTAGCTGTTAACAGTGACAACTGTATACTTCAAAAAAGCATCCAGACTCACCCAGGATCATACATTCTCAACAGAGCAAAGGCATTAAAATAACAAAAGACCCACGTAACGATTCTTGGAGATAAAAAGGCAACACCAGCCCATAGCAAGGTTTGGTATAAATACAAGCTCAAGGAGGAACTTTTCCACTCGCCTCGAAGGAAGACCAAGACCACGGCCAAGGAGTCAGGCAAGTATCTGCAATGCTTATATTATACTCTTTAAACCTAATTTTTTTTTTTATCCCTTTGCTACAGTTGCAAATTTTAACTCCAACTCTGTGTTTGTTGCAGTTTGCTCAGAGTGCCGATGGCAGAGGACAAGCGCCGTCCATAACTTTTTTTTTTGTTGTTGTGTGGACCCCTTTTACTTTAACATGGAGGTGCTTTCTGTGAAATAGAAAAAGTAAGTGCTTCCATGTTTTAGTAGAGGTGAATCCTGATCGCAATCCTGAAAGATCATCCGCTATTTTTTTTTTCTTTTTTTTTTTTCTTTTTTTTTTTTTTTGGCCTGCACTTCAGTTGAAGATTTTTAGTTTCAGGAAAAGTTTTGGTGTGAGCAGATCTTCTCTGAGAATTAAAATATAAGTGGCTAAAGTTCATTTGAAGAGATTTTTAATTTTAAAGGACTCCCTTTGCTTTAACATGGAGGTACCTGCTGCTTAAAAAAGTAAGTGCTTCCATGTTTCAGTGGCGGTGGATCCTAATCTTCGAAGGCTTCTTAAAGCAATGTACCATATGTTTTCTATTTCTGCATTTTTTTTTTTTTAATTGCTATTTACTTTCTCCACCAAAGGACCCCCACGACTTAAATGTGGATGTACTTGCTTTGCTCTACAACAGTAAGTGCTTCCATGTTTTAGTGGTGGTGAATCCTTTTTTCCTCCATGCTTCCCTTTGGAAATGTATCTAAACCCCGAAAAAAAAAAGAAAGTGTTTGTACATAAAGCACAATTTTACAGCACAGGACGGCGAGGACCCCCTCGACTTTAACATGGAGGTACTTGCTGGATGCCTAAAAAGTAAGTGCTTCCATGTTTTAGTTGTGGTGACTCCTAAAAGCCCAACGCTTTTGGATTTTAAGGCTGGCAGAACTCTACACATCAAGCAGTCAGGGCTTAAACTTTTTGGTATTTGCATCTTTTTGCTACAGGCTAATACTGTTGCTAATATGCAACTCTGTTGTATAGAAATGGAATTGCACTTTAGCAATGGTGATGGACTGTCAGACATACAAACACTTCAAAAATCTGAATTAAATTATTGCAAGGGTTGGAGATGCGGTGAATGAAACTCTTAAAAGCAATAAAATGTCAATAAATTAAACAAAATACTTCATTCAAAGAACTTGTAGAGCTCCACACTGCAGAAAACCTGAGCATTGAAACACATTAAAAACATTAAAAATGTTGTATCACTAAGCAACAAGGTTCACAAAATCCCAGAGGTACAATTAAATTTTAATAAACTGTGCAACTGCACTGCCAAGAATCCCCATACACACAGATTAAAGGTGTCTGTAAAACGCATGAATTTGTTACATAATTAACAGAAGGGAAGAAAAACAGAAAAAATTTTGTTGGTCTCTCACCCAGCTTTCCTTTTACAAAGCCAGACAACCACTTCCCAGTACTGCTGAGAAATAATAATAAATTCAATGTTATCACACAAAGTGCCACCTACTTGGAGAGTACTCTGAGAGGAATGACTTCTTCACCCATTTTGTGCCTTTCTTTGTGTTTTTTCTTGTGTTTCCTTTTAGATTTTGAAAGGGATGTGTCTTTTTTGTCTTTGTCTTCTTCTGCAGAAACTTCTACATTAAAAAGTGCAAACGAAAAAGTGTTTAATTCTAACACAGGTATTTCAATAAAATCTTTCAATAAACGCTGGTTTTTCTGTATTAATTGCTCCTAGTCTATTTCATCAACTACCCAAGATTACCCTCCCTGTCACACAAAATCTGACTTCAATGCAGCTTTTCTTATCTCACCACATAGAACAAATTGGGATCTTGGTTTTTTTTTCCTTTTGTATTTTATTTATCTCGATTCCCATGCTGTCTCCATCTGCCCAGGCTGCCTGTTTAGCCCATACTTTACTTCACTCAGGGTCTATTGATATGAAGTTCTTTGAACTATTTTTACTTCTGATTAGATTTACCTGCTTTGGTGTTACAAGCTCTTCCTTGCTCTCCTTAGAATGACTCCTTCCCAGGTTTAAATTTAACCTCAGGGAACACTAAAATGCCTGCACTGACCTAGTAAGGGATATATTTGCCATTCCATATCATTCATGCATATTATACACACCATGATGAAAATAAAAAGAGAGGTCAGAAATTTTACCATTGGACTCTTTTGGAGCTTCTGTTGTTTCTTCTTTTACTGTTTCAGTTTCATCTTTTTCAGCAGTTTTCTTGACTTTTGGAGCTGATGCCTCTCCATCTCCTGAGCTGGTTTTTTTTCTCTTTCCTGGCCTGCTTTCCCAAGTTACCTCTGAGCTTTCTGTTCTGTCCCATTTCCTTTTCTCCCTTTTTGGGGGCTGTTTGGGAGCCTCAGTTGTTGCCTCCATCTCAGAACACTCTGATGGAGTCCTGTGCCTTTTTGACTTGGGTTCTGGCTCTGCTGTAGTGTTTGTGTTTGATTCCTTTGGCTCTGCAGCTGCCTGTGCATTGCTCTCTTTCTTGATTTTGGATTTCTTTTTTTTCTTCTTTTTCTTCTCTTCTGGATTAAAAACACAATATTTAAAACTGCCCACGATTAAACACTAGATTAACTCAAGTTAAACAATCAGGATAAACTGAGTTGTTAAATCTCTGTGGGAGATACAAGACACTGACACTAAGCTTTTCCTGGGTATTTTAAGAAAAGTGAGTGTAAAGCAGGGTTTGAAAACCATGCATTAGATTTCATTTCTTGTTTCCACTAACAGTTACTGGCATAACAAAGAACCAGTGATATTTGTGAGGAATATTGGCAAGATTTATCATAAGCTTATGCAAAAGATGGGAAGATACCTCAAGTCTGGGAAATTGTATTACACCACCAGAAAGGAAGGAAAACATTTTAGTGAAGTTGCAACAGAATCCCGTGTTGTTTCTTTGTAAATTACAGAACATTTTTCATACTTAAGCCTACACTGGGCAAATACAGCAACATGAAGTATTTTTATAAAAAGTTTTTTAAGAAACATGACATTAAACTGCAGAAACACAGCAGTTGAAAATTTTCTACTCAGAGGCTGAGGCACAAAGCTGAACCAAGTAACACTTTCTTCATCCCAATAACTTAGTAGCACTTACCTACTACAGTGTTGTTACTTGTATTCAGGGTAGGAACTGGCTTGTTCTTTACTGTTTTGGGGAAAATCCCAGGTTTCCGTGGCGCTTCTTCCGGCGGATTATTCAAAAACTTCAAGAAAATTAAAATCAAATATTACTAAAAATTATCCTTTCTTTAAAGACTCCATCCCAGTTGAAGTCAGCAGTCCTAATCACATTTCAATACATAAATACTTTCAAAACATTTTTAAATACAGAAAATTAGATATGACCACGCTTGTTTGATGAAATTTCATAACCATTTTATTCTTACACAGGGATCTCTTTTTGTAAAAGGTGTCACGAGTGGCCAACCAAATTATTAAAAAAAAGGCATTATGTTTCTACCAAGCTTTCAGGATATTGACAAAATTAAAGCTTTAAAGCATTGTGGAACTGATTGGAGGTCTGGGAGTAGGAAAGAGGAACATAACTTCTGTTAAGTGAAGTTTTTAAATGACGATATTTGAGGAACTCCTCTAGGATTCAGTAGGTGAGCTAGTAAAGAGCACACCAAGGACACTGTTAACAGCTGAGGCACCACTACTCACCTCAATGGCTTTCTCTGCTTGTTCTTTAGTTTCAAACTCCACAAAAGCAAAGCCCTTTGGATCACCAGTACTTCTGTACCGAGGGATACTGACATAAACTACATTGCCACACTTCCCAAACACCCGCTCAATCCAGCTGTGATTGACATTCTTGGGAAGCAGCTCCTAAAGGAGAAAAAAGAATGAGGTTTGATGTTAAAGTGTTGGATCATAGCACACAGGCAGTAAAAAGTGACCTGAGAACACAACTCTAACCATTTATACACCTATAATAAATACATTATATATTTAATTTAGAGGTTTGCTTCTTCCTGTGACGGACACCAACACCTCACCTGCAGCTGGATCTTTGCAACACAAAGTAAAACCTTGGAGCAAATACTAGACTGCCTTGTCTTAAAATATCCTCTGCAAAGCACAAGGAAATGATTTTCAAATTGGTGGTGATGCAGGTATCACAAAGAATTGCTGTAGGCCAGGAAAGGGTTGCTACTCAAAATTTCTACCAGTAGCCAACATTTTCAAGTTTAGCAGTTAGCACTTAGAGCTTAATTCAGATGAGCAGAAAATTCTAGGCAGCTTCTTGGATGACAAAACTGTCTGATTTTTACTTCTGTCAAGTCCTTAATACAGCAACACATTTTAGCAGCTTGCAGACTGAGGGTCTGAGTCCAACATCTCTGCTCCCTGATCAAGAAGAAATCCAGTCAGACCTATTTCTAACTAACCCAACTGAACACTTCAAAATCCCATTCTCAAATTCATGCCTAAACAACAACAGTGTCAGAACTATTTCATTTTTCTCACAACAAGTTACTGCACTGAAAGGTTTTTCTTGGAGGGAAACATTCATCACATCCGGATTTTCTTTTTACACGAACTTTGTCAGCCTGAGAAAAACATTTTGTTATTATTTGGCAGTGAGTTGAGAAGCCAGTTACTTCAAGTTTTAAAAGTACTATGGGATGAGTACAAAGTAATAGTGTATGACTATGTCAAAGAATATTAAAAAGTCAGATTATGCCAGAGGAAAAATTCAACTCTCCAACACTTCTACTCTCCCCACTGACCCACACCAGCTCTTTACAAAATATTTAGCCACACACTTAAAAGCTCTGTAGAGACAGTGTAGCTCATGGCACTGGAATATCTTCTCCAAAAATGATATAGAGAAAGTATTTCAGACTTCTAAGCAGTCCCTGTAATCATGTTAGGAAAATAATGTGTCTGGCACGTTGTATTTCAAAAAACAAAACCCAACCACCTTCTCTGGGCTTTTGTTAAGGAAGGAATCGGAGCAATTCAGTTTCTCCTTATCTGGAGGGGCTGGCATTTTGGCCATGATGACTTTGTATCTTTATCACAGAAAACTCACTGCTGTCTTGAAAACACTAATTCATCTGCTAGCAGCTACAGGTACATAGCAAAAGTGATACTAGTCATGAAATGCTTTCCTTAGAGACAAAGCAAATTCCACACTGCCTTCAAATCTAGGGGGAAAAAAATTGCCCAGGGTTTAAATAAGCAACAGCCCAACCATCAGACTTCTTTCCAAGCTACCACTTAATTTGGCTCAAAAATAAAACAGCTTTTTCACTCTGACACAGCAGAAATACCACTGTGAGATGCAGCACAAGCTATTTTCATTTGAATTAAGGAGTCATTCCAGCACCAAGGTAGCCACAGGGCAGTGTGCTATTAGGAGGATTGTTATAAAAATATTTTTAGCTATATTCTGCCTCCAAGAGAATGATGTTTGTGTGTACAAAAGCAGAGGCACCTGCAGTGACAGATAAACAGATAATGCTTTTCCAAGTACCCCAGTACACAGCTAGATCCTGTTTGGTGAAACGAATTCAGTGGTTATTAGAAAGCTTTAAGTACACTAATGTCAATATTTCTTGGTACCACTGGTGTTCCCCTAATGGCATTAACCAGAGCAGCCCAGTGAACACAGCAAGAGCTCAGTGAAACTGCCCTTGGCTCAGCATTTGAAATGATTGACCCTGGCACAATAAACACGTGTACCAAGCTAAGCCCTTTCTTGCCACTCTCAGCTCTTGCTCACCTGCCTTGGCCGAATTAATTTCCTTTTCCCTTTGCTGCACAAGTGAACAAAAAGCCTGATGCACAAAGGAGTTTGCAGAGGGAGGACCGAGGAGCTGCCAGCCAGGGGACACACACAAGAGCAGCCTTACCACATAGACAGTCCGACTGTCCACGTCCTTGGGGCGCTCCCCCAGAGGCTGCCGCCTCCTGATGCGGGTTCCTTCCAAGTCCAACTAAAAGGAAGGACAAAGAAGCGTTTTCCATGAGATTATTGCCTGTTTCAGCACCTCTACCACGATTTTTTTCCCAGTGAAGAAAGAAGGGTGAGGTGTAAAATACCTCCACAACAGATGAACTTTTAACTGCTCGAGCGATCAGCTTCCCGTCAGTAGTGAGTTTTTTCATTTTGTTGAAAGAAACAAGAAGTGATATGTCAACATCTGGGGGGAAAAAAGTGGAAATGATGAAATCAGGGTTATGTGCTCTACCCCATCAGTTTTTTTGTGAAGCAGTCTGCACGTTCTGAGTGCAGCATTTAACCAAGGATTCACAGAAAATTTTTACCATCAAAATTCAAGTTTGAAGTACACCTATGTTGTATTTTCTTCTGTGCTAACCTTTATCAAAGGAATTTTCTTCTTTTACCTTCCCACTGATAGCTTATCTTTGAAAAGAAAGGAAGAAAACCCCCCTTTCTGATGTAGTTTTACAGCACAAAACCAATTTGCATTGAAAACGTGCCTCTCCTTCCAGCACTCAAGCGAGTATTTAACCCAGTGCTGCCAACACAAAGAGCCCCTGCCTGCACTTCAGTTACAACGAGTCAAACTGCTAAAACCTTGACAGAATATTACGTAGCACTAGTCTTAATAAAAATTTAGACCTTTCTAGTATCTCTAGAAAACGTAGGGTAAATTTTACTTACTCATTTATTAGTAATTTCAGGGGGCCCTTGGAAAAGTGCAACCAACCGAATTAAAAATTATCTGAAGAGGCTCACAGTAACCCTACACACAAATAGACGATTTTTTACCAAACTTTTAGAGAAAACATGAAGTAAATACCTATGCCCAACAACAAACTCGAATGCCATTTGAATTTCTGTATCTATCTACCCCGCAAAACGAGTACAGTACCTCTGAGGGGAAAAAATCACACTTGTTTCTTTGCTTGTTCTTAAAATTACACAGAGATAGAAAAGCAGGTCTCCCAAACAGTCATTTGTACCCTGGCAGATGTCTTGAACAGCAAAAGAAAAACAGTAAATACAGTTTTTAAAATTTAGTACCAGTTCTGCCTCCTGAGCTGCTGATGCTGATTTCCAGCATGGAACTACTGCCTTTCCCAGGAGGAGACATGCACCTCAAAACAACTTTGAGGGAAGAAGAAAGCGAAACAAAACTGTTGGCTGCAATGTGCTGAATGTACACTTACACCCATCTCTGGACTTCTCTATTTGTTCTCGCAGGAATCTGTCTTTGTGCAGGTTCACATCACCAAACCAGAAATCCACTTGCTTGGCTATGTCTGCCAGCACCTGTTTAACTCTTGACCTCTTCTTCTTCTCTCTTTCCTTTTTCTGCTCGGTGCTTTCTTCTTCCATGGCTTTGTCTCTCGCTGTTTCAGTCTCCATTCCTGTCATTCTGTCAAATGAGATGTAAATAAAATATAACCTTTAAAAAAAAAGTCTTATTTCAAGGAGTATGTTCTTTTTTAATCTTCTGCCCTGTTATAAGAAAAGCAAGCTACTCAAGCTGAAAAGCAGGTAATTTCCTTCCTAATAAACACATCATCCTAAGAATTGAAAGAACACAGATATAATTTTTTCTCCATTCCCAGTAAAAACCAACAGAAAGATCACACACAAACCCCACGAGCACTACACACTTTAGAAATTAACCTTGATCGTGGCAGATCTGGTAATAGTAAGGCTTGTTTTAAAAAATTGTCTTTATTATCTCAAAAATGCAAACCACTCATGCCTTCAGCTGCCAAGGCCCTGCCCAAGAGCAGTAATTCAATAAAGTGCCTCTGATTTTAATGGCAAACCAAAGTCTGTCAGCACTCCAGAATCAGGCCCCTGGAAGATGAAGACTAACTAGAAGGAAGTGACTTAATATACAGATTTGCCTTGAAAAATATAAAACCTTTTTAGTGCATCAATTCACCTCTTTTGTTCACATGTCAGTTCGCTGTAGCTGAAAACTGCCAGTCACCACTTTAATACCTCATTTCACACGAGCAAAACAAAGCCACGGCTGCCAGAAGCAGACAGCTTTTGGAAAATTAAATTAACACAAAAAATAAAGTAATTAATGTCGCAATCACCATATGAAAGGCTTCTCAGCTCTCTGCCAAGGCAGCCGAGAAGGAAACGTGAGCAGGGCCATCAGAAAGGAAGCCCACCTCGACAACAGGATGGCGAAATGGAAATGGTCCCCAAATTATTGTGCAAATGAAGCTTCCTCAGCCGGAGATCAGCTTGGCTGCCCGCTGAGAGCTGACAACTCAAGATAGTGAAAGGTCAGCAATTACCTCCAAAAGATAAGCCAGGTAAAGCTACTCAGCAAGTTCAAGCTCCACTCAAGCCCTTCCTCGAGTATTTTATATTAATAATCAGCAGGCAACACGCTGCTTGGCTGAGGGCTACAGTGAGGTGCATCACCAAGGTGAAACGTCATTGTGGGACATTTGCAGCAGGCACGCAAAAATCCGAGTAATTAATGGAGCAATCACCATCACGTGCCAAGTCTTACAGTGCCAGCACTGCTCTGATGAACAATTAATATCAGAGCAAAGCAAAAGCAGGGTCAAAACTTCATGCTGATAAAGCAAAAGATCTCCTCAAATGAAATAAAATCACAGTGCCTCTGTGTGCCAGAGCGGAAACTGAAAAAAGAGGGATAATTGAACAGGGGGAAGGAACTTTGGGAAAGCAAAGATAACATAAAATAAGACAGCTCCACACCTATCTATAGAAACTTATCTAGGCTCTATGAAAATTAAACATGTCAGTGCTAACCCATAACCCACCCCACCTTCTATTATTATCAACATCTATAAAAGACAATAAAATTCAACGGTATAATCCAAGGTCTGGAAGAAACAGGGCGCAGATATAAATTACACTTCATTCTTTTAGCAATTTCTTGATGCAAATGCTTGTTTGCTTTGGGCAACTTAGAGAGTAAAATGGGGCAAGAAGGGGTGGGTGAGAAAAAAGAACAATTAAAATACTTTATATACTAGGAAAATGTTTTTGTGTAGTCAGTAGCAACACTTGTCCTTCCGGGCATTTACTGCAGAATAAACGCAAGTATTCAGCAAACCTGAAACTACTTAAAAAGGCACATCCTGTAGTAGTTTTACACCACTATAGACACGGGCAGAGCTGCAGCAGTGAAGTTCCTGCCGTGCCTTGAAACTTCCCTCTGTGCAAAGTGAGGTAAGAAAGGGCAGGAGTTAACATAATGGGGGCCAGCACAAATTTCTTAACCTAAAAACAGGGAACCTCCCACTTCCCCCCAGCCCCCACACAGAAAAAGCTCTGCTTCCACTTGACAAGGATGAGTGTTCAGGCTGTTTCCACACATAGGGAGACCCCTCTGTGTCAGTCGTGCCCCGGTTCCCTCTATCATCATCTGAGGAGGTGCAAAGTGAATTTATTTGGGATCAAGAAACGACTGGACAGGGGACTTAGTGCCACGGCGTAGTTGACAAGGTGGTGATGGGTCAAAAGTTGGACTTGATCTCAGAGGTCTTTTCCAACACAAACGATTATGTGGTTATAATTAAAATATATGCCCTCAGCACGAGACTGATGATGAGGTGGATTCACCTGTAGGACACCAAAAGGGCAGCACAGCTCCCTCACCTCGGTCACTACACAGTTCTCCCCCGCTGTACTTCACCCTTTAGTACAGCTGAATTATGTGACCTGAGAACTCGCTCCTGGTTCTTCCCTGTTGGGGAAAACCAGCTGATTAAGGAGCTGAACAACCAGCAGAGCTGCTGGAGGGAAGTGGCAGGAATAAGTACTTGGAGGCAGAATGGAGGTGGGTACAAAAGCCAGGCATTCTGCTGCCCTGGTGGCTGCTGCACTAGATCAGAAACACCGAGAAAATGTAGGAGAACCTCACCTTTTTTTACCCTTCAAAAAAACGGCAAAAACACAATGTGAAATAGATATTTCTAGCCCGGACACATTCTGAGAAGCCTGACCCCCGCATATTTACCACCGCACAGGTAGTGACCACTGCGGGTGCTGCTGCTGTAGTGATTCCCAGACCTAACACACAAAACACTTAAAAAAGCAAGCACAGACTAGCCCAAAGCCTATTATCCCTCATGTGCCCCCTCCACACGGGTGCCTCGGCCCCGACGCGAGGCGTCAAGGCTTGACCCCGTGCACAGGAGTCACCTGCGCATCACTCGAGGTCAAAGCCACCTCAGCGCCCTCGGGCGCCGCTGTGGGGCTGAGGCGGTGACGAGCCCGCAGGAAGGCGCCACACGCGTCGGGAGCAGCGGGCACAGGGTGAGGAAGATGCCCAGCGCCGGGCAAAGGACGGGTGAGGGTCACAGCGTGATGCCGGCGGGGAGCGATGCCCTGAGGGGACCGACATGACCGGCCCCCCCCCC
>VZRZ01004623.1:4283-21969 GCA_013398175.1 Climacteris rufus | reverse complement strand
GCGCCCGCGCGTGCGCGGCGGCGGGGGCGCGCCGGGCTCTGGGCGCACGTGACTTCCTCCTCGCCGTGCGTCGCGGCGTCGTGACGTCACGCGGGGCGCCGCGGCGGGAAGTTCGGACAGGCGGCGGCTGTCACCGCCATCCCGGCCCCGCTCCCGCTCCCGCTCCCGGTGGGTAGGCCCGGGGGGTCCGCACGGCCCTCGCGTGTGGCGGCGGGGATGCGGTCGCTGTCCCTCAGGGCATCCCCCCTGGAGGCGGCGCTGGCGGGAACGCGGGTGGATGGAGGGCTGGCGGAGGGCTGTGTGGAGGCAGCGGGTTGGCAGCGCCGTGTCCGTGTGCTCCGCGCGTCCCGGTGGCCGTGGCGTTCCTCCCGGAGTCATGGCAAGGGTTCGCACCGATCCAGCTGCTGGAATAACTTCCGCAGTAACTCGGTGTGTCCTGAACCGGACACCCCTTCCAAGGATTTCTGAAGCACCCAAGGAGGTGGCAGCCATAGGAAACAGCGCGAGTCTTTGCTCTTTTCTCCATATAAACTGCTTCTCACTAATCCAAGTGATATTTCAAAATTTATTCTTAAATTTAGCGCCGTCTAACTTGAAATATGCAAAGCGGTTTGGCTTCACGGGGAGCTGGTTTGGAGAGTCGGTTGTTTTTTGCATGAGTTAAACACGCATGACCAGCTCCACACCTGTGACAAAACCATTCTGTGGTATTTTTTATTTGCTGCCAGTAAACTTTTGGGTTTTTTACTTCAGCTAATTCCGAATAAGACTATTCAGAGTCGCCAGCTGTCCATTTAAGTGAATGAATTCCCCTAAAAGTTAGAAAATACGTTGACATCTACAAAAAACACCATTTTTTTTTTTAACAGCAGGCTGTTAGGTTGTTTTTGAGGCTTGTCTTTAAAATGCCCACAGCAGCTCTTATCCCACTGGCTTCATCTTCTCTTGCCCCTAATTCTTTTATTTTGAGGGGAAAAAAGATGTGAACAGACACGTGATTTTCTTGTCAACACATTTTCTTCACAGGTCTGTGCATCCTGACCATCTCCCTGTCTCTCAGGCTGAGTGAAGATGTGGATATTTGTGAAATAAGCTGTTGGGTGACTGTTTTGCCAAAGCAATGGCCTCTCAAGAATTTACTGTAAGTGATTTCTAACACTGAGTCCCATTAAGTAGGAATAAATTGAAAGACTGTAGCTGTGGAATTATTAGAACCTATTCTTACTTCTTATTTTTTTCAACATTTTACGTATTTAAAACAGGTATTATACACTCACCAAAAGATGAAAAAAACAAAAACGTGGCAAGATGGAATTCTGAAGGTTAGAACTGGCAGAAATCAGGTGAAAATTCAGACTTAATCCTGTTGGATTTAATATCATCTGCTACTGCTGGGCTGCCAGTGGCAGTCTAGATGATCTGTGAAATAATTGGTTATTTAAAATCATATTTTTATATTGCAGGCCACCTTGTTTGATGATAAAGGACAGTGTCTGGAGAGTATTTTTATAAAATCTCAGGTATGTTTTGTTTGGAGCTGTTATTTTTATGTCTGTGGTTTGTGTTTCAGGCAGCATTTCAGACACTTGTTGGGTAAATAAAATAGTAATTTTTCTTCTTGTTGATACAAAACTCTGCTGCACTGCAAACAGTGGAAAGCGAAAACAGCTTCTATTTATTGATAAATCTTACTGTTTGTCCAGAAGGTTTTATGGAATTCTCCTCCTTTGGAGTAAAAGCAATGTATTGCAGTGATATATTAAATAATCATAGCTTGAAGCTAAGGGTGAATTCTTTCTAGAAAATATATATATACATATAAGTATTATATGGCATCTGTGATACACTGGGTGTAAATATCTGAGTTTTTTCCATGTAAATACTTAAAATACTATATTTATTTAAGATAAATATGTATGTTATTATTTCTTATACAGCACTATTATGCACACACTGCTGCTCTCTCTTTTCCAGGTGGCTGTTGGAGATGATTTAGAAAGTGAACGATATTTAATCACAGTTGAAGGAGTCAAAGTGAGAGAAAAGCCTTCTGAAGATCAGCCAAGGAAAGCAGAAACTCCAGCAGTGGATAGAAATGGTGTGAGACCTGGCCTTCTGCCCCCCAGACATCTTCCTGTTGGCCTGAAAAGGAAGTTTACGGTGTGTTTCTGTTCCAAATTTTTATGTCTGATGTCTGCATGCGCTTTAAAAACACCAGGCACACACATTTTAATGAATGGTAAATACAGACATAATATCTTCCTGCTTTTTTTCTTTTTGAGCTGTAATCCAGAATGTGTTCCCTGTAGGTGCTTCCTCCAAATGTTGTAAATTTAATTTAGCAGGATTTATTGCTAAATTTCCTGCAGTGGAAATCACAAGGGCTTGAGGATGTTCCTGTGGAATCCTCACGTGGATTTGGTCAGAATATCTTTTCAGGCCATTTGATCTGAATGTATTTTATGGAGTGTGCCCCATTTTCAGCATTTGATCACAAAATGGGGATTTTAAAATTAACTCTCAATTAAAAATCTCCATTGAAAATTTCTCTCCTAGGGGTTCCAGGGGCCACGCCAAGTTGAAAAGAAAATACCAGCCGTGGGAGATGAGGAAAAACCAACACTGTTGCCTTTATCTAAGCAGTGCCAAGGGAGTTTTCCATCCCAGTTTTATATTAGCTCTCCCTTATTTTCTACAATTCAGAAGAAGGATGCAGAAACAAATCCCTCTGCAGCTCTGCAGGAAGAGGGATGTAGGGACAGTGAGAGAGAACACATGTCTGTGTCCTCACTGCTTTCAGCTCCATTTATTGACAGATGTGAGGAGACAGAGCAGCAAAACCCCGAGCACTTTGCTGTGAAGCCAGAATCTCCTTTCCTTCCTGGGCACACTGGTGCCCGGGCAGTGTCCCACCACATCAGGAGCACAGCACAGATAATTGCTCTTCTGAAGTCTAAGCCAGCACAAGGACAAAGAGAGCAAACATCTGGAGTCACAGAGTGTCTGTCCAGGTTTCAGGCAGCACCAAATGCAGATTTATGTGACAAAAAAAGCCCCCTCCCACCTGCTTTTCCAGGCAACCCTGCCAAAGGACCCATTCCAGATATTCAGCACCCGCCTTTTATGAAGGGAACTGTGAAGGATAAAAAGAGCTGGAATGCTGAAATGCTTCAAAATTCAACTGAACAACCTTGTGCTGAAGAAGTCACGGGACAGAGACAAGACAGAAAGGTAAATAATTTAAGTCAAGATTTACAAGATCACTGCAACACCAACAGTTGCTTCGCACCCGAGTGCACCGTAAGTAGAATGAGTGACAGTCAGTTTGTCCCATCCTCAGGTGACATTGCATGTTCAGCAAGTCCAGCCAGCATTGAAAACAATCCCTGTGGATACAGGGAGCACTCAGGGACTGGCAGGCTTAGGGAGAATTCACCTGTGCACGTGCAGAGTGAGCTCCATGCAAGACAGAATTCAGAGGGAGCGTCCGGTGACCCGGAGCTCTCTGGGGATGTGACCTTGACTGAAGCTGGAATTGTGAAGGAGGAATTCAGTTTGCATGGCAAAGACTGCAGTCCAGATGAGGAACTGATGGAGGTTCAGTTTAACCTGCTGGAGACTTTTGATTTTGATGACACAGACAATGAAGATGTGTGTGAAAGGGAAGTGAAGGAGCTTGCTGAGGGAGACACGTTTTCTCAGAGCCCACACTGCTTTGAGGGAGAAGATGTAGCACAGAATGCTGAGTTGAGACCTCATTCTTGCTGTGAAGTGGTGACACCCAGCAAAAATGATGTCAAATGTTCAAATGTTGATGGAGAGGGGGGTACACCATCCCAGCTCTGTGACAGTGGTACCAGGAGAACTGCAGAAGACTCTGCAAACCAGCCCAGAACTGCAGTGGAACTTTCAGGTGATGGACACAACACAAAAGGGATCAATGAGAGTCAGTTAAGCACTGAAGCCACAAATAATGAGGAGGATCTGGATGGCTGTGCAGCACTCACCATTAAGGGCACATCATGGATAAGAAACCAGCAGCCTGATCTCTTGCCTGGTGACACCAAAGTTAGTGACTGTCACCCTGAAACCAGTATGTTTGAGGCAACTGGAAGTATTTCAGGTGTTTCTCCTAGCAGAATCATTTCTGCTGTGGACAAAAAGGCCAAGGAAGCAGTTACACAGCTTGGATGCATGGAATCCCCAGGTGCTGGCTCAGAGCACTTCTGGGGTACTGAGAGTGATGACATTAAACCAGGCAGCCCTTTGCTGGCTTTGTCACAGGAATCAGATCCTTTAGGAGCAGATTATTCACCTCCAGAGGAAAGAGCAATAGGAGAAACTGAGCTTGGCAACACAGAGGGCATAAATGCCTCTCCTGAAGCCTGCAGAGGTGAACCAATAGGGGTGGATTGCCTGAAATGCACAGCAGTGGCTGAGAATTCCCCAGGTCTTCCAGATTTGGTGAATGATATTGCTCTTCTGAGAGCTTTGACTCAACATAGCACAGCATTAGAAAGCTTGCAAAAGATGGAGCAAAACAGCAGCGTGTTCTGTGAAAGACACACTTCCAAGGAGATACCTGAACCCCTTGAGAAAGATGCAGGTTAGGTCAGCTGGTGTTTTAAAGTGAATTCTGTATGTCTGTACCTGTTTGACTTCTGTACTTTTATTTCTCTTCATATTTAGAAATACTTTTAGAGTGATGTGTTGTGTAGGTTCCCTCGTGCAGTTTTTAGTGTTTAAAGCAACACTGTGAGCCCCAAGTCTGTCTCTGTTTGCTCTCACTCAGTTAAATCCTAACTGTGCAATTCATTGCACGGGCAAGGTTTGCAAGCCCAGTAAATATTCAGATGTTTTCATGTAAAAAACCCCAAACTGTTGACTGTAACTCACTGTGCTTTTCCATCTCTTGTAGCTGTAAAAGAGTTTACAGAAATGCCTTACTCAGAAAGTTTACAGGCATCTTCCTGTTCATACTTTGATTCTCCTGGCCTTATGGTAACCAATTTTTGACTACATATGTTTATCTGTGCAAGATAAATTCATTTTCCACCTGGCTTCTGGAATAACATTCTTGGTTTATGAAACCATAGAGGTTGAGCTACAAATTGCTTAGAGGCATTGATTATGAAGCTGGTAATAAACAGCAAAGCCAATAAACATTCAGGAGGCCTCATGTATGACAAGAAACTTCATGCAATTTGTAGTATTTAGTCATGTTTAATATCACATTAATATGTCTGATACTTCTTCCCCACCCCATCTTTTACCCCCTGTTTTTTCCCCCCTATCTTTGTGAATGCTTGGCTTTCCTAGGAATTTTAACATTTGGCTTGAAAGACACTGGGAAAACTGTTTGTGTTTGATACTCCACATTGATTTTTGTCCAGTGCTATTAATAGCCCTTTTTCTTTCAATCCATCTAAAGCTTAAAGAAGAATTTTAGATTAAATCCTTCTCTTTTTCCTGTCCTGTTTGAAAAGCATAGTTTCTTACCCTGTCATGGACAGTTCCAAATAAAGGGTTTCAAATAATAAGGCTGTGTCCGAAAATGCTTCTTTTGTATAAATGCAGCTTAAATTTTCACTTTAAATTGATATTAAATTGTTAGACTAATTGAATTTTTATACTTTCCTATGCAGCCCAACTGTGTGGACAATTTATTACAGAGGACAGAGGCATATATTCTACCAATGCCAGCAGCCCACAGAGACCCTGGGACATCTGACTGGCAACCAAAGGTACAATTCCTGTGGAACCTGATGTATAATTAATAGTATTTCTGGAACTTCAGTTAAATGGTTTGCTAATTGTAATATATTACAATAAGTCCTAGTAAACTTTTAACCACTTCTCATAATTTTTGGTACTGTGGGAAGTTTTCCAGGCAGTGTTTTAAACTCAAAATTACAAGGAAAAAAACCAGATATTTTTTGTTTCTCTTCTGCAGTTTCCAACAGATTATTTTTGTTGTATATATGAAAAGTACCTGTATTGACTGTAGCTAATTGCAGAGCAGTTTTTATTTCCTGTTAGTGATAATTCCAATGTATTGTGTAGCCTGTTGTATTCCAAGGGTACCAAGTAAAGGGATCAGCAGCTAGTGAGGTCATGCTGAGAGCTCCATGCTCCCAGCTAGGATGGCAGCAGTACCCAGAGAACATGGACTTTGCAGATGAGACATTTTTTTCACCCCTCTTTTCAAGGAATTATGACCTTTATGACTTCAGACAGGTAAAACTTTTTTTTTTCCAAAGTTATCCCTGCTAACCTTAGTGCAAGAAAGTATCCTGTTAATGTAGGATAAAACATAGTTCACTTTTAGACTGCTACAATGATATTGAAATCAATTCTTTTTACTTACTTTTGTCACAGAATTTTGCAAGCTGTAACTTGGTGTTCTTCTTCTCTGATCAGTTTCACTGTGAAAAATAGAAAATAAACAGTTTAATTTGCAGCAAGTTTTTGCTTGCACTTCTTTTTTGGTAAAGTCTCCAGGTTCCAGAAGCCTTCCTAAGGATGAGGTTGACATTATCAGAGAAGAGAATTTTCAGATGAAGCCTGATGTTATTGAAGAGTCAAGAATAAATCAGTCCTGTAAGTGAATGTAAAAGGAGAAGGGCAGTGTTTGGCCTCAAAATTGCTGCATGACTTCAGTCCTTCACCTGTTTTTCCTAGCCCTGGCATTGGATGTGTATCCTGAAGTGCCCCCATGGACAATGTCAGGCTCACCTTGGCATTCTGACCTGAGACAAGCACAGTGGCCTTCCTGGGAACCTGGCAAGGTGTGGATTGATTGTCTCTTGCAGATATTTTCGGCTTTATTTCCTTTATTTTCATGGCAGTTTCTTACTTTCAAAGCTGTTTTGTCTCAGCTCTGAGAGACATTTCAATTGTTTAGAATGATGAGAGAGAGAATAGTGATAAAAGCTATAATTAAGGTGGGGTTTTTTTTCCAGTCATTCACCTGACATGTTAATTCTTCATCTGTAGGTTTCATCAGAACTGACTTCCCCACTTGATCCAGACTCTACAATTTTTCCAGCTTCAGGAAATGAGGAAACTGTTGGAGACATCTGGGAGCCCCCAATACCTGGGGTCTTAGCAACTGAACCAGAACTTCCAGAATTTTTTTTCAGTAAGGAATGACAGTTTATGCTTCACTTTACAGTGTTTTAGCTGGAAAATCTCTGAGGATTCTTGAAGCACAGTGAATTGGGCTGGCATAGACTCTGCCAATTATTTTCTCCTGAAGGAGACTTCAGTAGAGTGATTTTAGTTTTATTAAAAAAAAAATCAGCTTCCAGTTTTGGGGGGCAAAAAGGCTGCAAGCTAAGCTTCTGAATCACATTTAGGTTTTTATTTACCTGCTTTTAGTTTTCTTCCATATTCAGCTGTCCTCTGACCCTCTTCCATTTGACAGCTATCAATGACTGTAACTATTGATAATTAATTTAATCAAAAGGATGCTTTTTTTGGTACTAAGAGCTTATTTATCTGCACTGTTTAATATTAACTGATAGTTTTGTGGGTGATCTTTTTGGAAAAAGCAGCAAATGTTAAGCTGGGTGTTTTCTAGTTGGCAGCAGTCAGTGACCTATCAAGAACATCAGATGAATCACCTCCAAAACACCATCAGGTTTAAATAATGGTCTTTCATACAAGTAGAGTGGCTACACAATGTGTCCTGAATGTGGGGACTTCAAAGAATTAAAGTTCATTAAAAGAATCACACAAAATCCATCACAGTGTATGGATTTTTGGTGTAACACTGCCCAGGAACAATCCAGAGAGCTTCCCAGTTAGGCTAAAAGCAGGATGTAAAAGGAAGAGCTTAGAATTCCTTCCTTATGTTTTTGTACATCTAAAGTGCCACCCCTAAGTGCTCCAAGTTGCTTGTAAGCTGTATTTGCCCCGCAGCCCGGGAGAAATCCAGCTCTCCAGAGGAAGGCAGCCTGCCAGGATTCCAGCCCACACCCAAAACAAGAGCTCCTTTTGTCACTGTCCCTGCCACCGAGGAGACTCCTGAGGTGTTTTACCCCACTGAGAGCGAGGAGGTGCAGCAATCTTTGGGCTCTTCAGAGGGCAATTTCTGCAGGGCCTCAGTGGCATTTCCTAGCAGTGCTGCTGGCCCCCAGGACAGCAATTACGAAACCTCCGCCTTTGGGGAGCGCACGGAAGGTGGACAAAGGGAACCTGTGCCACCAGTGCTCCCTAATGTGACTTCTCAACGGAGACAAAGCAAGTGGCTGAAGTACCAAAACACTGCTCCGAGTGATTTGATCCCTGCAAACAGAGCTGATGGGGAGGAGAAGGCTGACATCTGCGCCCGGAGCATCCTCGCAATGCCGCCGGCTGACACGGGGGGATGCAGAGCCACGGATCCCAGAGCTCCCAGCCCTGCACCTCTGCTGGCAGCCAAGAGCTCTCCTGGGGAATGCTGTGCAAACAGCAGGCAGCCAGATCTGCTTTCAGAGGGGAAGTTCCTTTCTCTGCCTTTGGCTGCGGCCACACAAAAGGTGTTGAGTCACCTGAGCTGCCAGGCCGGAACAGGAGAGGGCCAGGTGTGTAAGTGTTGGAGCAAACACAGCTATCAGGGACAGGAACACATTCCTCTGGCCAAAGTAACCACGTTTCTCTGGCTTCCTGCAAGATGTTGGTGTGATTGGAGGAAATGTTTGTGCCACAAAAGTCTCAGCTGCAGAACAGCAGCTGCCCGTGTGGTTTTTTTAAAGGCCGTGACTAATCCTTTGTAAAGGTGATTCCTTGGCACACTCAGTGCCAGATTTAGATTTTTAATCTGAGTGTTGGTGGCAGGAAGACGAAATGAAAGCTGTTGGGCTGTTTTGTCACCTATAATTGGTGTGCATGAAGGGTTTTTCTTAATTGTGGCATCAGGATCGTTTAATGAACACTTATTTTTGCTTCAAGGCACTTATTTTTGCTTCTTTTGCTTCTGACTTTAAAATATTATACATTTCTTCAGTTTTAATCTTACAAAAGTTCAGTTATGGCATTGAATAAGCACCTCAAAATTCAGCATAGCTATTTGTGACCAGTAGACAAATGGAGTAAATTGGGGAAAAAAACCCAAGCCAACCACAAGTCAAGTTTTATAAGTTGTCAGATGGCTGGGCTTGAGAGTTGAAGAAAATGTTAGTTTTGTCCTTTTTTTTTTAAATGTTTTTTGGTTCTTTACAACTGTCTGTCCAATATTTATATGAAACAGAGGTGGAAAAATAACCAGTATATTTCATATATACACTGGTATACACATGCTGTGTGTTTTTATACAAATATATATGTATGTATATACATAAAATCCATATATACTGGACTGTAGAAGCTTATTAAGACAGTTATCATTATGATTAATTTATTTCTGTGCAAAAATGGTGTTAAGAATGAGGTTTCTGTGCTCCTTCCCCATGCCTAGTGCTGTAAAACATGATTTTGAATGACATCATTTACTCTAAAGCCTTTGGAAGTATTTTCTGTGTTACCATAAATGCAGGCTGTTTGTCAAGGGGCAAATTTTAACCTCATGGTGCATCCTAAATGGCAGCCCAAACTCTAGGGACATGTATTTTCAAAATCTGCAAAACTTGTCTCCTTCAAGGCCTTGCAAGTTATAATGACTTATTTTTCTGTGTCTTTTTAGGACATAACAATTTCTGAGTTGTCTTTCCCTCCTGTGGATAAAGTGAAACATGTTAATCTTCCTAAAAGAAAGATTTCCATCCCAGCTGTGTTTCAGTCCCACACTCACTACAAACAGGTGTTTAAAGCTGCTCTGACAGGTAAGTCTAACGCTGCTTTGTAAAATGCTGTCATTTTTAAACACTGCATTTCTGCAGCTTCACCAAGCAGGGTAAGAGGGAGAGAAATCCTCAACATCATCTACTAGAACAACTGGGTGCATCTGATTTTGTTATACATATATATATATATATATATATATGTACTGAAATATATTCAGTCTGTACCCAAAATAACAAAGACAAACCCACAGGACAGTGCTGTTCAACTGTGCAACCTCATGGCTGTTTTCCAGTCTTCAGATTCCTAAGCTTTTTTTTCTCTGCAATAAGTGGATTTTGCAGCTCACACGATTTCTTTCAGGACTCAGATGAAGCATTTTGATTTGGGATTGCAATCTTCAAATGCAAATAGATTTGTTTGAGTGCTGTGTACCTGTGTGAGCATTTCAAGGCTGTCCTAATGATTCTGTTGTTCTCCTTTCCCTCCCAAGAGCAATTGAACATAATGCTGTTTGAGTTGGCCCAGAGACTGCACAGAGCTCTCTCCAAAGTGGATATATCATTTTACACTTCAGTGAAGGATGGCCAAAGCCAGAGCCAAGGAAGCTGTGCTCCACTCTGCAACCACATGCACCCTGCTAAGCTTGTGATGGTTAAAAAAGAAGGTCAAAACAAGGTGCTGTTTGCTCCCTGTGTTTTTTACAGTTTGGGGTGAAAGTGCCCATTGCTTTCTTTCCTTTTTTTTTTTCTTGCTTGTTTTAGTGCTCATGGTCTTTTGTTTTCCCTCCCTTCCCTTCCAGGGTCGTTTGTTCTACGCCTGTGATGCCCCAAAAGCTCAGCAGTGTTCCTTTTTCAAGTGGATTGAGGATGTGAACCCCACACAGACAAAATCCAGAGCCAGTGCAGTGCTCCATGATACAAAAAGCATTGGGACATACCTCAGGAGCCAAAAAATTGCTGTCTATGAGGAATGCCAGCTTTTGGTGAGGTATCCTGAGATGCTGTGCACTTCTCTCCAGTGCTGTGGGAATTCAGGGTTGATGAATATTCCAGCAGCTCGGGATTTCAGCAGGATTGAACACATTTTCACTATGTTTAGAGCCTGCAGTTCTGTAAAGAAATGCAAGAGGCAAATTAGTGAAGGAATAATATTAATAGCAATGGCCTTTCTTTTTAACAAGAATCAAAACTGCTTACCAGCAACTTGATCAACAGCTTACTGTTACAGTTGTTGCATTTGAATTGTTGTTCATTTAATCTTTAGTAAGAGAACTGGATTTATTCTCTTCAAGATTCTGATTTTAACATTAGAAGTTGTCTCAAAGGCTATTCTGTGCTGTTTAACTGTGGAGGAAACCATTGAATTGTGGCTCAATATGAGAGAATCTTGCAGTCAAAATAAATGTATTTAAAACTTGTTAATGTAAGATGATGAACAACCACTTGGTCCAGTCTGTGGAGCTTTCTTCTTTTTGGTGCCAAATCCAAAATGTGTCAATTGTTTACATTTTTTTTTTCATTATAATTTCCCAGGAGAGCCTTTGAAATTCCAACACAACGGTACAGCAAGTTCAAGAAATTTATGAATACACCTGCCAGCTTTGATGGTGATTCCAAACCCAAACTATACCTCAAATTAAGCAGAAAGGAGCATTCTTCTCTCTACAGCAAAGGTAAGAACATCTTTAACATCAGATTTCAAAGGTGGCAGTAGGAGGAGCTTCTGGGGACTCTGTATTTTTTCTTTCTTTTTTTTTTTTTTTTGACAGATGATATCTGGGTTGTTTCAAAGACTCTGAACTTTGATCCCATGGATACTTTCATTGCAAGCAGTGCTTTCTTTGGGCCATCCTCCAACAATGAAATAGAATTGCTGCCACTGAAAGGCTACAGTCCCTCCAACTGGAGATCAAACAGTGAGTTCTACAGCAAATCATTCAGAGCTGTGGGAAACAACTAAGGAAAAATCCAGCCAGCAATGAAGGATGAGTTTAGGATTTCTCACATCTCATACGTTATTAAATTCACTTCATTTTTTTTTTTCCTTGTATGTTTGAATATAAAATTTGAATACAGTCTTTAATGGAATTAAACCTGCAAAGTAGCTGGTAAATTCCAAATGGGTGGGGAAGAAATGAGAATAATATAAATAAAATAGTAAATAATATAGTATAATACAGAATGCAAATTGACTGTCAGAGTGTTAGTAACAGGAATATGTTTTTACTGTCCTTGAAAAACAAAATACAGAAGCCTCAAACAACTCGCTGTGAAAAATTTATATTTATATAAAAAGACGTGTATTAAAGTTGTTATTTTGCAAAAGTTTCTCTGTTTTGCTGTTGAATTGAGCTAAAGTTTTGGGGGTGTTGTTGCTTTGTTTTGTAAATGAAGGAGATAAAATCAGTTAATTACTCTGTTGGCATTTTATAATTCACTTATTTAGCTGATTTGAAATTTTGCCTCATTGAATTTCTTTCTCATTTGATTTTTCTGTGGCCTTTCCAGTGTGTGTTCATGCCTTGCTGGTTTGTAATGCCAGTGGTGAGCTGGCATCCTTAAGAAACCTGGAGGAGCACTTCAATCCCTCCACATTACCACTAATCCCATATCTGCTGAAAATGTAAGTTACTGTTCTGTGATACTGTGAGCATATAGAACATCAGCAGCTCAGTGTAGGAATACCAGAAGCAGGAGATCCAAATTGTATTAGATCACAACTTTTGACTATTTCTTCTTCTTAGGAATTGCAACTCTGAAAATGCTCCTAAAAGAGCCAAGCAAAGGCAATTTACTCCACCTGCCATGAGCCTGAAGCACTCAGTGATGTCTGGCCCTGTGAGCTCTGCAGTGGCAATGGGAGTGGCTGAAGAGATGATCCAGAGGTTCTCCCTGAACCCAGACCAAGCAATGTCCCTGACCCACATAGCTCAGATGATGAGCTGTGGAAACACCAAAGCAGGGGAAGAACAGCACAGCTTCCCCATCACAATCATACGGGGTACACAGCAAAGAATTGTGACATTTGCTGCTACTGTATCTTTGCAAAAATGCTCATCGATTTGAAATGCCAGAATCTTTTCATATGAAATGATATGAACTTAATATGAATTAAATATGATGACCTTGATGAATTCATTTAATGAATTAAATGATAATGACCTTGACATTAATGCATCCATTCTGGCAGCACAGAGCTTTTGCTCCTTCAATTTCCAGTCTGCCTTTTGCAGGATTTCACAGAATCATAATTTCTTCCTAGAAATATCTATATGCAAAATCAGAGTTACTCAGTGTCTTCTGCTTCTTTCTTTTCATACCAAAACCACTTTTCGTCATGTATCAGCTTTGCTAAATAATATTACAACTTTTTTTTTTTTTTTTTTGGTAAGTGTAAGGTAACTGGTTGCCCCTGGATACTTGGAGCTGCTGAAGCAAGGCCATGCAATGTTTTTTACAGGAATCACAGCCTGACTGAAGTCAAACCAATTTTGAGTAACAGTTTCTAGGAAACATTCACTTGTAACTTGGGCTTTTTCTTCTAAAATGGCAGGTGTTTTTGGAGCTGGCAAGAGCTATCTGCTGTCTGTGGTGATCATGTTCCTCGTGCAGCTCTTTGAAAGCAGTGAAGCTGCAGAGGCTCCAAGGGCAACTCCGTGGAAAGTTCTCATTGCTTCCTCCACCAACGTTGCTGTGGACAGGATACTGCTGGGGTGGGTCACTGAGGCTTTTACAGGCTCTTCTTCCAAAGACAAGAATGCACTTTTATGGTAGTGAGAATTGTGATAATATTTCCTGTAAAACACTTTAAAAAGATCTAATCCTTTCCCTAAAAAGTGTCACACAGAGGCTTGAATTTCACCTTTGCTCTTTTGCACAGTTAAAAGAGTGAAAGCTCCACCAAGCATTTTCGTAAGACTAATATTAGGCTCTGCTCTCATCAAATTTACTATTAAAATCCATCCTGGCAAAGTAATATTGCTCAGGAATCTTTGGGATGTAGCAGTAGGGGAAGGAGGGGCAGTGAGAATCAGATTTGTGAAAATTCAGCCTGAAGTTGACATGAAATAAAAAACTGATGGTTTGAAAGGATAAAGGAAGGGAAAATACATATGGAAGATTATGAGAGGGGAATCATCGAGGCATTAAGCATTTCATGATGAGGCAAATCATGATGAGGTCATTTATGTTGATTTTCTTGAATTAGTTACTTCATCTGGTTACTCACTGACATTTGTGTTCCTCACAGCGTTCTGATGTGTCTTTTAAAACCACTTTTAAAGTTTTCACTATTTCTTTTCCCACTTCTGTAACGTGTACCCATCTCCCTTCCTTTGAAGTCTGCTCGATCTTGGATTTGAGGATTTTATAAGAGTGGGGAGCATAAGGAAAATCACGAAAGCAATTCTTCCCCATAGGTAAGAAACCTCTCTGAGGGATCTGAAGCAATTTTGGATAGGTTAGTACGTTGTTGTAAATGTTATGTGTAAAATATGATTATTTTTCTAAGCACTGCTATTTTCAGTTACTGTGGTGTATGTTACAAAAATCTGCTTTGAAGTTTACATGCAGGCTCAGGAAATGAAAATGAGCAGCTGAAAGAGCTGCTTGCTCTCATGAAAGAAGATTTGACTCCAGCTGAAAAAATATGTGTCAGGAAGAGTATTGAGCAGCACAAGCTGGGCACCAATAAAACCATTCTGCAACAGGTACAGTCAAAGAGATGGGATGGGAAGGTGGGGGATTCGCTGTGTCTTATCCACAGATCCCAGCACGTGGAAACTGGGAGTTCCCCTCTCACACCTGCCAAGCTCCTGCTTTTGAAAAGTAAAGTGAATGTTAGGTTTAATTCCACAGGTGTCTTATTTCTAAAACTAAATTTAGGAGTATTTTACTCCTGTAGTTATGTGCTGCACATAGATTAACTACAAAATGACCTTAACTTTTTGCCTACCCATTTTCCCCTCGCTCTTGAAAGGTAAAAGTGGTTGGAGTGACGTGTGCTGCCTGCCCCTTCCCTTGTTTGAACACTCTCAGGTTTCCTGTGGTGGTGCTGGATGAGTGCAGCCAGATGACTGAACCTGCTTCTCTCCTTCCCATCGCCAGGTACAGCCTTCCTTTGGTGCTTCAGCAGGGACACAGCCTCCAGGGAGTGCCAAACTCCACGTCTTTCTGAGCACAGGAACCCCGAGGTCTCACCTCAGAGAGCAGGAAGAGTAGTTTTAAATTGAGGCCAGCCCTTAGGTGTCATTGAACTGTGGTGGAGAGGGGAGGCTGATGGGAAGCAGTGTGATAAACACAGCACACACTTTGGTTATGAACAGTTTAACATCCTTTTTAGAACTTTTTTTTTTTTCTTGTTTTTTCACATTCAGGTTTCAGTGTGAAAAGCTTGTCCTTGTTGGGGACCCCAAGCAACTCCCACCAACCATTCAAGGGTCTGAGAGTGTTCACGAGCAGGGATTGGAGCAGACTCTCTTTGACCGGCTCTGCTTGATGGTAGGTGCTGCAGAACACACCTTTGGAAAAGCTGCAGAGTGGAATTGCAGGCCCACTGTAGCCACTGGGGGAATTCTGCTTCAGAATTCAGAGGATCAGTGTTTGAGCACTGGGAAATACCATCAAACCACAGCTTTGTGTGGGAAGGGACCTCCAAGGTCACCTAATCCAACCCCCTGCCATAGACAGGGACACCTCCCACTAGCCCAGGTTGCTCCAAGCTCCATCCACCTGAGCACTTCCCAGCCATAACTCCTCCCCCCTGAATTTTTAGGGACATAAGCCAATACTGCTTCGGACGCAGTACCGCTGCCACCCTGCCCTCAGTGCCGTGGCCAACGAGCTGTTCTACCAGGGGAACCTCAGAGATGGCATTGCCCAGGAGGACAGGGCTCCTCTGCTGCACTGGCTGCCAACACTGTGTTTTTATAGTGTTCATGGCATGGAGCAAGTAAGTTCCTGAACACTTCTGATGTTCTTCTAAAAAAAGTGGCTGTTGTAGCTTTTCCTCCCTTGCATTGCTTGTGAGAAATAACTGGGGGATCTTTTTCCCCCTCTTGCCAGATTGAAAGAGACAACAGCTTTTATAACATGGCAGAAGCTCATTTTACAGTCAAGCTCATCCAGTCTCTGATTGCAAGTGGAATAGAAGGAGCTGCTATTGGTGTGATTACCCTTTATAAATCACAGATGTATAAGGTTTGTGTAGCGGACCGTTAATAAAGCAGTTTTTTTGTTAAATGTACCTGCACACTGAGAAGCCATTCTCATCCCCTTCCATGATTCTCTGCCCACAGATTCAGAATCTGCTCAGTGGGGTTCACTCCGAGGCTTTTGAAGTCAAACCTGTGCAGGTGTCCACGGTGGATGCGTTCCAGGGAGCTGAGAAGGAAATTATTGTCCTCTCCTGTGTCAGGACGAGGCACTTTGGGTTCATAGACTCAGAGAAGAGGATGAACGTGGCACTGACGAGGGCAAAGAGGCATCTGCTGATTGTGGGAAGCCTGGCCTGTCTGAGCAGGAACAGGCTGTGGGGGAGAGTCATTCACCACTGCAAAGGTAACATTGTCTTTTCTGGGGTTTTTGAAACTGTGTGCCCGGTTTTGTTTAATAAAATATGTATAATACACTTTATAGTGTTGATACACACTATATAGTAATACATAACCTAAGTGGTATGCACACCAGATAAACCATTCTATTCATTACATATAAAATCTCGTTTGTAATATGACACAGAAAATTAAATATATCACAGGAAAATGCCGCAATGTGCAAGTTGCACATTTGCAGTTTTACCTGCAAGCTCTTTTTATACTCAAAGGGGACTTTTTTCATCCAGTAATGGGACTTTACCTCCTTGGTTTTCATCAAAGAAAGAACCTTTTTAGTGACTGAACTCCAAGGAACCATTTTCCCAGCAGAAATAACCACAGCCAGTCCATACTCTTGGGGAAATAGATGCTGTGGCTGATTCCATGGTGGATGCTGTAAAGAGAGAGATGTAATTACCCTGTTTATTGCTGCTTGTAGGATGGGAGAATGGCTTACAACATGCAAGCCAGTGTGAGCAGCAGCTAAACAACATTCTCAAGTCTTACTTGGAGAACTGGGAGGAAGAAGAACAGAGTAAGAAAAAGGAAAAATAAAATTTGTGCCAATTTTATGAGCAAAATATTGTTTGTGTATAAATATTACCAGAGCTATTCCTCGTTTAGTATTTATTTAACAGGGGACATTTTTGTTTGCATCTCACTGCACTGGTACTTATTTTGACCCTGTATTTATATGACTAAAAATGAATAAAGTGACTTTATTTGGTTGATAACCAAAAATAGAGTGACTTTATCTGCTAGAGAAATAAAATCCTTTTATGCTTACAGTGTAGCTCATTGTGTTAGTGGTATTAAATACCGTGATATTTTAGAAGAATTCTGTCACCTTCCATATTTCGAGGTAGGTCACATCCAGGAAGGAGCTTGGCTAAAACAACTTAAGGCCCCCTACCCCAGCTCTTGGGAAATCCTTACGCACCTTCCAGAGCCTACAGGGGCTCCAGGAGAGCGGGAGAGAGAGACTTGTCACAAGAGCATGGAGTGACAGGCCAAGGGGGAACGTCTTCAAATGACAGAGATTGCGTTGAGGTGGGATATTAGGGATAAATCCTTCCCTGTGAGGGCGGGCAGGCCCTGGCACAGGCTGCCCACAGAAGCTGCCCCATCCCTGGCGGTGTCGCAGGCCAGGTTGGACGGGGCTTGGGAGCTGCTGGCGTGTCCCTCACGGCAGAGAATTCCCCGTTTCCCTGCCGCTTTTCCCTGCCGCTTTCCCCGCTCCCCGGTGCCGCTGCTGGGGTGTCCCTCACGGCAGAGAATTCCCGGTTTCCCTGCCGGTTTCCCCGCTCCCCGCAGCCGCTGCTGGGGTGT
>VZRZ01004598.1:123876-137840 GCA_013398175.1 Climacteris rufus | reverse complement strand
GGGCGGGACGGGGCGGGGCGCGGCCCCGGTGAGATCGTGGCTGCCGCGGGCAGCGCCGCAGCACGGCCCGGTCTTGCAAGGGGCAACTCCCCGCGGGCAGCCGGGGACGGTCCTTACGGGCGGCGGTGTCGTTGAATTACGGGGGTGCGTCCCCCTCCATTCCACCGTCGGTACCGGGGAGCCCCGGTGCTGCTGACCCTCGCGGGAGGCATCAACGGTGTCCCCCGCTCTGCCCAGGCCAGGTTTTGGAGCGTGGCGGCTGCAGGACGGGGTGCGGGCTGCGCCTATGAGGCTGCGGGGTCCCCGGTGCTTGGCTGCTCCCCACCCTCGGGCGGGGCGGGGGGTGCGGGTGGCTTTCCCTGCAGGGAAAGGGGGTGGTCAGGGATATCGCAGCCCTGGCCTGACCTGCGATGAGCCAGTCGGTGCTCAGGCCACAGCACCTCGTGGGGCGCTTCGGGGGATTCCCCCCATTCTCGCGGAGCCGCGGGGCCCGGCAGGCGCCCGCCCCGGCAAGGGCCGGGGGGACCGGCGTGTCGCCCCCCGGCTGGGCTGGCAGCGGCCCCGTTCCTGTTCGACGGGAACGACACCACGGGGTGGCGCTTATGGCACGCGGCAGCGAGCGGCACCGTGTGCTCAGCCCGTCCCGGCTCTCCCGCCGCCCCACAGGACCGAGCGGGGACCCGCTGTCCCGGTGACCGCCCCGGTGACCCCCCCGCTGCCCACCTGAGCCGGCCGCCCGCGGCGCGGGGGCTGTGAGCCGCCGTGGTTCACCGTCCACGGCCCCAGGGACTGGCTGGCGTAGAAGTCCATGGGATAAGGCTGCTGCCACTCGATGTCCTGGAGAGCCACTGCAGCCTGTGGAGGAGACACGGGATGTGTCCCTGAGCGGTGCTCACAGAACGGGAGCTGGTGGTGCTGGGAGAGGTCCCAGCATCCAGCTTGGTGTGTTGAGGAGGGCTCTGCCAGGGCAAGGCTCGAGGCACTGGGAATCCCCCTGGATTCACAAAAGACTGGATATCCCAGCAGCATGCCTGGACTGTGTACAGAGCACAGATGGAGAGATGAGAGGATGCTGTCTGGCTGCAGGGACATCTCCAAGCCTTGCTCTGGTGCATCACCCCAAGGCAGGACTGGCCCCCCAAAACGGAGGGGATGCTCACCTCATAGGGTGTCAGCAGTGGCTTGCTGAAGGCTTCTCCCCAGTCAATGGAGAGCCGGGGACAGGCTACCTGCACCCACCTGGAAAGGAAACGTGTCACAATGGGGACGAGCATTTTGGGAAGAACAAGCCACAAGGAAGCCCCTCAGTAGCACCCCAGAAGGTCCTTTCTGTACCAGAAAGGACAAGCCATGTCCCTTCCCTGCCCTGTGGGCACAGCATGTGCACAGTGACAGCAGCACAGATGTGGCAGGGAGAGCTTCAAGTGGGCCTGGACAGGGATGGGGTGCCCTGGGGCTGGAGGGGGATCAGCAGCAGCACTCACACATCCACATCTGGGAAGAGCTTTAACTTGCTGGGGAAGATCTCGGACAGCAGCACCCGCACATAGGGCCGGCCCAGGGCACGGAGACGCAGCTCCAGGTGCTGCAGGGGGAAAAGGCACCTGGTGGGGTTAGGGTCTCCCAGCAAGCCCCCCAAGCCCTGCCCACAGCCCCTTCCTGGCCATCAGACCCTCCGTGTCCCAGCTCTGCCCCGCAGTCGTGGGCCAGGCTCAGTGTCAGGGACTGCGGCCGCGGCTCCGGCTTGCGCCCAGCTCTCCCCAGCACGTGCCTCAGCCTAATGAAGTAATTACTGCTCAATGACAACAATCTGTTCTCGTTAGCGGCTGCCTGCCCTGGGACACACGCCTGTCGTGGGCTGGCTGCAGCCAGAGCCTTCAGGAGGAGGAGAGGGGCCAGAGATGTCCTTGTCCTCCGGAGCTGGCACTAATCACGCCCTGCCCGGGCAGCCTGGCCATGCCCGTGTCCTGCCCGCTGCAGAACAGCAGCTGCTGGGACCTTGCTGTGCTGCTCTGCCTCAAACCTCATCTGCAGCTACCCCAGAATTCCTGGGTGTGAGCAGGGCCACCATGCTCAGAGGGCAGAACTCTGCTGTCCTGCTCCCCTCGCCTGGCTGAGGTGCAGAAAGCGCCAGCACGGCAGCTGAGCAGGGATGCTGAACCTGATTGGAAGTTCATCCAATTAAAACAAATCCAGTGAATTAATTGCCAAGCTGTCTGGGCGGGGGGGGGGCGGGGGGGGGGTGCTTCAAGACTGGCCAACTCTCCCCAGGAACAGGTTTAATGAGCCCTTGTCCGGCCTCCCTCATCTGCTGCTAATTGCCCTCACAGACCGGGGCCAGCGGCCACTGATGGGTTACCAGTGGTGCCACGTCCACCCTCACCCCGGCAGTGAGGACACCAACAGTGCCATCGCTCCCCACTCCTTCCCCCCATCCCGCAGCAGCACCAGGTGCCCCAGCAGGGGCAGTGGGGAGGGGGCTGGTACCTGCAGGATGCTGGGGGAGCCCTGACGCCCCAGAGTGCCCAGGACGAGTCCCCAGCAGCGGGCACTGGAGGCAGTGTGGATGGCGTCCTGCCGGGCTCGGTGCATGCGCTCGTGGCTGTAGTGCTCCTGGGAGAACACCTTGCTGTAGGGATCGTACCTGCAAAGCACAGCCAGGCTCACACGTGTCCCATCACCCGGCCCCCTCCACGCCGGCCCCAAATGATGCCCGTCCCTCATTAGCACTAATTGCCGCCCAGAGCATCTGTCCTCCTGGCTGATGTAGGACCCAGCCGACTCGTTAAGGGACAAGGACAGGGATAGGGATGAGTGTCCCACCACAGCACCCCAACAGCCAGCACAGCCTCGGCTCCGCGCTCGGCTTCACACTCAGCTCCCCCCATCCTGGCTCATCAATTATGAAGAACTCTTTGATTTGTTGCTTTGTTTGACGAGGAGAATTTTAATCAAATCCCACTCGGGTTTCGGCAGCTTCACCAGCGCCATAAACCTGACGTGCGCCTCCCGTTCGTAACAAACGACCTACTAGGAAATTCAGATTCCGCCAAATGGGCCCAGCCTTTCACTCCTGATATTTCATCTGCTTTCAGCGGCCTCATCATCGCGCTTTATGGCCTCTGCCTGCAGCAGCCGGGCTTTAATGGCTGCACCTCCACGAGCTTTCACAGGTACTTGTCAAAATGTTTATATTCAGCCGGAGTAAATGGCTGGTGTTCATCTCCCCCAAGCACCTCCTCACCCACCCCGTGGCCTCTCATCTGCCCGTGCCAGCTGCAGGCAGCTGCCTGCTGAGCCCTGGGGTGTTCCTGGGGTGCACGGTGGGGGACAGCTGGGGGAGCTGGGGTGCTCCCCACCGTGGGAGTTGGGGTTTGGAGGGCGTGCCCATACCTGTATGCAGGTATCCCCGGGTTGGCAATCATGATGGACTCCAGATGGAAGCGCCCATCGCCCAAATACCTGCCAAGAGGGGAGGGAGAGCTGTGGCATGTGGGAAACAGCAGCACCCACCCATGTGTCCACCAGTTTCCCAAGCTGCCGTGTGTGAAGATGCCAGGAATCCAAGCTCCCATTCCAGGGGCAATGGGCACAGCCAGGGCTCCCTGGCATGGCAAGGTCGGAGAGGCAGCCATGCTCAGAGCAAGGAGGGATGCTCACACCGGCACGGGGTGGCTGGGAGCTGCTCCATCTCAATGGCTGGTTCTAGACGTTGCTGCTTCCATTTCTAATCGGATTTCCAGTCAGCAATTACATTTCAAAGCCTTTCATTCAGCTGCCCTAATGGAGTGAGGGCTTGGAAAATGAATTCAGACGTAAAACTTGACTAGATTTTGCCCTTAATTGGAGAATGACATTTTGGGAGATCAAAGCTAATTTGTCTGCAGAAGTTAGCCCCAGAGACGGTGCAAGGAAGAAAATAATAACGCAGGGAGGATGCAGGTAAGAGGCCCAGTGCACCTGTGCGGGTTGGTACCGCATCGCCGCTCCTCTGGCAGCGGAAAGGACCTGCTCTCACCAATGCAGGGCCAGCCTGGCTGCCCCTGCCTGCTCTTGATGTCCTTGGAGAGGTGAAAAGCAGAGCTGCTGCAGCTCAGGGTGAGGCCAGAGCTCCCACCATTGCTGTGCCCAGCAATGCAGAGCTCCCTGCACGGTTGTGCTTGGAAAGGCACCGGCGCTGTTGGCTCCCGGCAGCACGGGCAAGGAGCTCGGCAGGGCCCAAACCCACACCTGGGCTCCCCAGCTCCCCCCAAGGGTGGGGTCCTTGTATTTATTTATTCTGCAGCACACTGTATTCACAGTACATTAAGCATTTCCATTACCTAAAATAATTAGGTGATAGGAAGCGAAGTGCTCCCTCTAATTTGCTGTCCTTAAATAAAATTAATGTTGCTGTGATGTTGGGCCCCGGCCATTTGTCTTTTCCAATTATCCACCCGCCCTTCCATCTATTATCTATTCTGATATACGACTCAATTATTTCCTCTGTGCTACAAGCACACGCCACTTAAAGCAGCGTGGGGAGCTGGAGGGGGCTGGTCCCAGCCCACTGATGGCTCTCACCACCCCCCAAAATTGCACAAAACCAGGCAGGGAGTGCAGAATTAAGTCTGGACCAGGCAGGAGGGTCCTGGAGGACCCTGGGTACTCACACAATGGCATCCGTGTCCTGAGCAAGCCGGGGTGACGTGCAGCCCAGGATCTCTCCTGGGGACAGTGGCTTACACTGGGGCACACACACCTTGTACTGGGAGCGCAGCTCCTGCGATGCTGCCTGCAGGAAATGTGGGGTCAGCAGGGACAGACCACGGCACAGAGGGTGGCTGAGGACCCCTGGGGACACCCCAGCCCTCAAGTCCCAGCTGCTGTGTCCCAGCGGAGGGGAAGCAGCCTGCTCGGGACAGCCCCAGGAACGCCCCACCCAGCCGGGATGCTCAGCGAGGCTCAACCAACGTATCAATTAATAGACAAGGGAGAAGGCTTAATGCTTGGATAGCCCCGTGTTTAGATAGACACGGCTCAAGAGGCTCATTCATCTCCTCCCGTCCTGCCCAGCCGGCCGTTCAGGGGCAGACACACAGACCCGCCAGAGCTTCCCCGGCCGCTGCCGGCACTGCATCAAAATGCCAAGTGCTCCACTGCCTGCCCTGACATTTCCAGAGCAGCTCCCGGGGGAGCTGGGGAGGGGTGCCGCCATGAAACATTGATCAGAGTTATTATAAAGTACTTGATCAACATTATGGCAGCAGCATATTATTGCAGCGACTCGTCAGAGGGGAACCAGCTCCACCAGCACCCCGGGGCAGCTGCTCCCACCCCGGAGCTGGGACAGGAATGACTGAGCCAGGGGATAACTCAGGGGGAGACAAAAGCCAGGGATCTCCACCTCACCTGCACCGTGGAGACGAACTGGATGGTGCTGACAAGGGCCAGGGAGGTGCCTGCTGCGAAATTGAAGCGAATGGTCTCAAGGAAATGGGATGCATCGATCTTTATGTCCACAAACACATAGAGCATCTTCAGCCCCTGTGTGGAGTCGATGGGAACTGGTGACAGGAAGAGAGAGGGGCTGAGTGTGGGGTACACACGGGGCTCCAGCGAGCCTCCAGGCTCTTCCTGCCTGCAACAGGGGGATAAAGCATATTGGTGAGGCTCTCTGTGCCTCAACTGCCCTGGTGTGGGCAGGGTAGGCTGTGCCACCTCTCTGCCTGTGCTGGCACCCAGGGCAGGGGGTGCAGATGGGAGCCACGGAGAGCACCCGCTCGTTTCTCTCCGGATAATGGCAGCCTAGGGAATCAATGAACACAAATCTAATTACCCCCGGTGCTAAGAAGCCTTTGTCACCACGATTAAGTGAATAATTAAAGTACACAGAGTCCACATCGATCCGTAGCTCCGCGTTCACTTCCCATTTTGGTGCTCTTCACCTGATCACAATTAAGTGCAAATTACTCCCTCCTGAGGGGCACGTGGGGCCAGGAGGGAGCAGGAAGCATCTGTGTGCCTCACCATTGGCCACGCCGGTGACAGGACCACCGTGGGCGGCTCAAAAGGAGCCCAGCACCCTCACAGCAGCCCATGGGTAACCCAGGGTGCCCTGTGACCCACCCAACCCAGAGCAGGCAAGGGCCACAAGGTCACAGGCAGCAGATGGTGGCTGGGCTGGTGACAATCAGCCTGGCAGCACCTGCAGGGAGCAGCTCCAGAAGATGTGACTCCTGTTCCTGCTGGCCCCTTCCTCCCCTTCCCGCTGTTCATTCATGAGTAGCAGGCTACAAACCAGGAGTTTTATACTCCCTGTTCCAGTGGTGCCCATAACCCTTCTTCCATAACAAAGCACCCAGCACACATATTTATCACCACGAATGCTCACACCGTTGTGGCTTTCAGGACAGAGTTCTCAACTGGGGAGTCAGTATTTCACACAGAGCCTGATGCAATTCTTCAAACTCATTTATAGGGCCCCATAAACGTCCAGGAGGGCTGCCAGGTGCAGGGAACGTGGAGGCAGCAGGGATGCACACGCCTGCCACTCGCTATGGCAATTCTGCAGATCCACCTTAAAACCCAGAGCGTCTTATTGTTATTTTTGGGCTGATTCCATCCTGGGTGGACTTCAAAGTTAGCAGCATCTGGGACAGCAGCACAGTTTCCATGGCAACTGGATCCAGAGTACTGTCCGCCTGGGGAGCACACAGCCTCCTCCTCCCTTCCCCGCCCAGCCTGCACTGTACCCGCAAAGCCGCCTTTCCTGGCCCCGGGGTGAGCGGGACCCCCAGGCCCTCCCTTCCCTCTGCCATCATTCCCTTCCTCATCATTCCACACAGGCCAGGTGGGGGGCAAGAGCAGCCTCATCCCCATTGGCAGCTCCTGGGCCAGCAGGGTCCTGCCAAGCCATGGCCTTGTTGCTCTGCTCTTGGGCACAGGGCTGGATCTGCGCAGGGCTGCAGCAGCCGAGCAGGACGAGCATGCCCTGCTGCACCCAAAATCCTGCCCATGGGCAACCACCCAGCCAGCCTGGCCCCAGCTGAAGCTGGAGAACAGAAATCCCTTTGGGAAGGGATTAGCCTCTGGCACTAAGTCTCTGAGCTGGCATTGAGAGGGGCAGGGAGCCGCTCGGCGTGGCACGGTGGCAGCGGCACAGCCTCTGCAGTGCCACCACACAGCACCACGGGGCTGAGCGTCACCTACTCAGGCAGCTGTGTCCATAGTGCACCAGGAAGTCGGCGCCCAGGGCCCGGGCCGTGTAGTCGTCCACGCAGCAGGCGCCGTAGGTCACGTCGCCCATCACCACCGCCTCTGCATCCGTGAACCTGTGGGAAGGCACAGCACTGAGGGCACGGCTGTGTCACCACAGCCCGGTCCTGCCCCCCAGCCCCGTGGCACGTCACTGCCGGGGGACCCCGCGCTGCCACCGAGCCACGCGCCCGAGAGGACAAGCACTGGCTACTCTCCGAGATGTCAACATGATTAAGCTGGAGAGCGGTAATCCGCCTCTTCAATTGGGTAAAGCTGTTTGCAATTCAGCGGATTATCCACTCATCAAACAATACGCTGCCAGATTCCTAATGCTCCAGCGGGGAGAGCAGCAGAGGGAGACCCGGCACAGCACAGTGCCACTGCTTCCACCAGCCAGCCCTCGGGACTGGAGCCACCAGGATGGGCAGCACAGCTGTCCTGGCATCCCTAGCTGTGCCAGGGATGCACCATCACCCCATGCCTGGGCACCATGTGAGCTGGTACACCCTAATTGTACTTGGCTGTGTGACCCATGGGTGCCAGTTTGGCCAAGCTGGATGACCTCCAGAAGAGCTGGTGTTCAAGTGGCACTTGGTGAAGAAAAGCACCAACCCACTGGTGCTGTCCCCTACCGCCAGCACTCCAGTCTAAGCCCACCTGGCACCTGCCAGGCTGTGGGTGAAGGGGCACACACCAGCACTGAGCAGCAAAGCCGGGGCTCTGGCGTGATTCAAAGGCGCCACTTCTGTGGTATTTTATTGCACCATTTTGGGGGATTATTAGCTTGGCTGCCTTCCCAGGGAGCTGCTGCGGTAGGATGAGAGCAGGTATCGCGATGACAAAGCCCCGTGCCTGGAGGGGCTGCTTAAACCAGATGCTAATTCCTTATTTACTCGAGGCCACACCGGCAGCTGCAGCTCGGTGCCAGCGGGGTCCCCCCTGCTGCTGGCGTGGGGTTGATGTGAAGGGACCAGGGCAGGAGGGGGCCCTGGCACAGCGTCACCCCCTGCCAGCACCCATTGCTGGCTGGGGGCCAGGGTCCCGCGCTCCCCCCAAGCGCCAGGCAGGGAGCGTTACGTCGGCGGCAAGAATAGAAATGGTGGGCAGAGCTGGGCAGATGGCAGAAGGTGGAGAAATGGCGGAGCGTGCTGAATATTAACAGCTCCGGCCTCTCCCTCAGCGCCCAGGGAGGGGGACAGGGGAGCAGCTCTGCTGGAGCATCCCTGGAGAGGGGGCAAAGCCATCCTCACCTCCCGCATCCAGCCTGGGCAGCTCCCACTCTGCTCGGTTTTCCAAGCGTTGGGGATGCAGTTGGGAGCGTCAGAAGATGGGCTGGATGCTGCCAGCACCCAAATCCCGCGATCCCTCGCTGCCAGCGTGGCCTGGATGGGAGGATGGCTCCTCCACTGCCTGCACGGCCGTGCCATGGGGCTGGCGGCACCCAGGGAAGGTTCGAGAAGGTTCTTCCCACCCTGCCGAGACCCCAGCCCCCTCCTCTAATGAGAGGTGATGAGATGAACATGAATCAGACTCCACACATCTCAGCAAAAGTGGAAAATTATTCAGCTCCTTAAGATTCAGGATGGGGAGGTCTGACTCAGAGCGGCAGCCAGCGCCGCTTAATTTTTTATAGATTAAAATGTATGCAAATTGGCCCAAACCCCAGAGAAAGTCCCTGGGGGTGAAGAGCAAGAAAGTGAAATAGCAACGGTGGAAAGAGGAGGGCAGAGGTGCCTGTGGCCCTGCACAGTGTGCGGGGCTGCAGCTGGGCAGGAAGAGACAGGACTGAGCCTTGCCCTGGCCATGGCAAGATTCCTCCTCTGGCTGCAGGGAGCGGAGCCACAACTGAGCAAAGAGGCCACAGGATGATGCCTGGTGAGGAGAGAACCCAATGGTGCTGTCACTGCAAGGCCAGGAGCCTGGTGGTGCTGCAGGAGAGGCTCCAGGATGGCACACCCTGGGATCACCCGCTCTGGCTGGGCTGGACAATCGAGCGGAGCCGTAATCATCTCCTGAGACAAATCAAAGGCAAGCGCCAGGGCCTCCCCTTGATGTTTTAATCAGTTCGGTGTCGCCAGAGTCTTTCATCAAACTACAGAGGAAGGAAATGTCAATTAGCAGCCACCTGCCTCCGATGAGGGCTGAGGAGCTGCTCGCCAAGCAGCCCGGACCAGGATGTGGGCGAGGGGCAGCCATGGGAGCATCCTTGCGGGTGTTTGGTGTCCCTGGAAGTCGCCACAGCTGCGGATGGGTCCCAGCAGCGTGCTGGCAGTGGTGACAGGGATGTCCCCACCCAACTCGGAGACGCTCATTACAGCTGGGAGCTCATGAATATTGAACACGTGGGGAGGTTATTCATCTTTTACATCCCGCAAACCCCGGCTCATTCTGAAAAACCGCCTGGCCTTTGCATTTTTCTCATCTCCCCCTAATTCATTATCTGCTCTTTTAAACAGATGGCTCCCAAAATCCCATTTATAAAGCGCCATGCTCAGCATTGGCAGGATGTGCTCCAGGGTGGGCCGGGTCCCAGCCCCGATCCCAGCTGGGACCCCCAGGCTCCCTCAGCCCTGCCCTCCAGCGCAGGATGGAGGCAGCAGCAACCCAGGGACAAGTCTGGGGGCTGAAAATGCTGGGTCAGAGACAGGCACACGTGTGGCCCACGTGTCCCCAAGCATGCGGTGGACAGTCTGTGTCACCTGAGCACAGGAGCTTGGCTGGAGCAGCCGTGATTTATCCTGGCCCCTCGAAAAATGAATGAGAGCATTTGCTGCTGGCAGGAGCACAAGGTCCCTTGGCAGTGTGTGAATGATACAGCGCTGGTACTCAAGCCATGAGGCAGAGCCGCTCTCCCCAGCACGGAGGAGTCCTCAGCCCCTGTGTGTCCACCAGCCCTTGGTGAGGAGGGGATTGAGGGGACTGGGCTGAGAGTGGCACCACTATGGGGCTATGGGAGGATGGAGCCAGCACTGGGATGCCAGGGTGCCTGCACGTTGTGCTGGGAACAGGGACACGGAGCAGACTGCTCCTTGCTTCACAGCCATCTGCCTCACCTGCATGTGGCCCCTCAAACACACCATGCCCTGTCTCTGGGGGAAAAGCAGAGCCCCACGATCACCCCACAAACCCCATACCCACTGACTGCCCTGTGCCCAAGCCCAGCATATCCCTCGACACCCGTGGGTGCTGCTGTCCTTGGCTGTGGGGGCTGAGCCCAGCTCTGGCCGAGAACAGTGCACTTAATTAGCACAGAAGCCCATCACCGAGCCCCATTACCAGACTCCCAACTTCATTAGCACAGGAAGGCTGCACGTAATTAAAATAATGAGTTTGTGATTTTATTGCAATTGGTGCTGCAGCTGGGCAATCACAGGGCCCCAGAGAGCTTCTGCAAGTGGGGCAGGATGGGGAGAGGGGGCTGTCCCCACAGCCCCCCGGGAACAACCATCTCCAACTGGGTCTCCTGCCCTGAAGGGACTTCCCACTCTGTCCTCACTGGAGGTGCCAGGGCCAACACCAGCATCCCAAGGGGCATATCCCAGGGCACCCCAGCTTTGCTGGCCCTGTAGTTGCAAAAAAACCCCAAAATAAGGTAAACCAAGGGCCAGCACATGGTGGTCATAAAGCCACCATGACCATCCTGTGCCTGGATGGTGTCTGTCCCCTCTTCACAACGGCCAGGCCACAGAGCTCTGTGGTATACAAGGAGGTGGCATGGGGCACGTCCCAGCTCTGGGAGGTGACAGCTCTACAGACCTCACACACTCCCCCCTGCCTGGTCCCCCTGGCGCAGCCACCACCCGGGTAGAAGGTTTTGAACATCTCCAATGAAGTGAGAACTTCATTCTTCCTAATGATGCTGTTGTGTGGTTAATGACAGTGATTAAATTCCCCTGCACAGTGTGCACCCGCTGCCAGCGCCTCCAGGTTGTGCTTAAAGGATAAGGGGAGAAGAGAAGGCAGCACTGGCCAGCAGAGCCATGGCACTGTGCAGCTGAGGACAGATCCTGACCTGTGCTAGTGTCCCAGGAAGGCTTTTGGGACCTCCTGGTGATGCTGTGACAGCTTTGTCACAGCACTCAGCGCCACACTGCTCAGTGCCACATGGCAGACCTGCCTGGCCAGGGGACCCGCTGCCTGCTGGCACTGGGAACCTGCTGGTCACACCAGCCATGGCACCAGGGACTGCCAGCCACACCAGCCAACAGGGGCTGTTTAGTCCTGGCCATATTGGGGCATTTCAAGCTCTGCCACAGCTGCTGGGCTGTGCACACAGATGTTTAACTCTTTATTGCTCTACCAGTGATGATTCAGGACCCCCTGTCACTCTGAAAAGTTGCTGTACACTCCTAAGCACATCACGGCACAGCCACCAGGATGGAGTGTGCACTTCGAGCACTGCCTTGCATGGCTGTTCAAAAGCCATTGGGAGTTGGAAGGTGTTTAAGGCTGTGGCAGGGCAGCCTGTGTGGGCACTGGGACACCCCTGGGCCATTGCCTGCCCCTGCCACCAAGCCATGGCTGATTAGCAGGAGCCTCTCACCCCATCGTGGCACAGGAAGACAGAGGGATTAGCAGCTGTGGAGTCTGACAGCCGACTTTATTAACACGGAATCAAAAGCCCAGCTGAGAGCCCAGCTGATCCGTCTGCTCCAGCCCCGGCGGGGAGGGGAACAGGGGTCTGCTCCTGGCTGCACAGCCCCCAGCTGCAAGCCGGGGGTGCAGGGGGACACGACTGCCACCTCCCCGGCACGACAGCGGGTGGGCTGGGGGGCTGCCCCCTTCCCGAGCCGTGGTCCGAGCTCCCCCCACGCGGCTCTCCACGCTGCCGCCCCCCAGCACGAGTTCCCCTCTGCCGAGTTACATCAGCCGTGACAAATGGAGCCAATTTGGAAGGTGCCGAGGGAGTGTCGTGATGCGGCGCCGGCAGCGCACAGACCCCGGCCCCGCCACCCTCCCCCCGCCCCGCAGCCGGGCCGCTCGGCCCGGCACAGCTCTGACAATGACAAACCTATTAACGGTAATTAACTGGCCTCACACCGGTCAATGCTCCGAGTGTGCTCTCAATTTCAAAGGCTCCAGGCTAAGAACCCCACCGGCCTCTCCGGCGGCGGCGGCTGTGATGCTTCGGCTACATCTTCATCCCCGCAGCCCCTCGGGGCTCGGCAAGCGCCAGTGCAAGGCTGGGAAGCTCAGACAGGCCCCACCTGGCCGCCCCCTCCCCTCCTTACCCCACGGGGCTCCTCGGGGGCCTGCTCACTCCCACACGGCAGTGAAGGACGTGGTGACACTGCCATCCCACTGTACGGAGACAGACGGACCCACAGAGTGCACCGTGTCCTCCCTGAGCAGTCTGTGATGCGGGGGAGTGAGCCACGTGCTGGTTCTCCCCAGCACCGCCAGGCCATGGCACAAATATTCTATTAAAAGGCAGCTCCAGCAGAAGGGATAAATATTCCGTCTGAGTGGCAGCTGACACGGCTCCAGTTCAGCCGGAACACACAGGGATGGGCACTGTCACCCCAGGGGCACCCGGGTATGGCTCTGCAGCCATCAGCAGAGAATGCAGGGGAGGGGGAGCTCACTGACATCCCCTCCTGGCAGGAGGCTGCGGGGATGGGCTGGGGAAAGGGGCTGCTTGCTGAGCAGTGGGGCACAGGCATCTCTGGCACGTTCAGCCCTCCCATCCTCTCTGTCACCAGGAGGAAGGGGACACACCAGGCCAGAGCTGATGGTCCCCCAAGCCTCTGTCCCCAGCCTGGCCACGGCAGCCACCACCAGAGCAGGCAGCTGCAGCGATTCCTGTCACGTCGGAGGCTCATCCGGCCCCAGCGCTGGGTGAGGAGGGCCAGCGGGAGCGGCGGCCGAGCTGCGATTCCACATTAATGCTGGCGATGAATATTAATAGCAGGGAGAGGCAGGAACTAACGAGGCCACCTGCCGATTCACACCTCTCCTCCGGCAGTGTAACCGGGTCCCAAGTGTGTCCCTGAGAGAGTGGACACAGGGTTGGGCTCGCTCCAGCCCACAGCCACAATCCTCCGGCTGGCAGTGCTGGTACCCAGCACAGCCACATCCCCAGCCAGGATCACAGATGGCACCCAGTGCTCCCAGCAAGGGACCAGCAGTGGGGTCTCTGAGTGGTGGCAGCGAGGGAAGGATACAGCCCTCCTGCTCAGCCTTGAAGCCATCCCACATCCAAACGCCATCCCACCAGTGCCCCCACATCCCCTCCGTTGGCTGGGCACCTTCACCCACGCAGCACCCACCTCCCACCAGCACCCCTCACCAGCCCTGTGGAGCACCCCCAGCAAGGAGGGCGAGTCCAGCAGGGACACCAGCACCCCAGAATCCACCAGCACCCTGGCATTCAGCACCCTGGAATCCACCATCCACCGGGAAGTGGGGCTTAAGGTTTCATTCAGATAAAAGAGCCCCTTAATCCGCTGCCTTTGAAGTCGGAGACATGAAAGCGGCTGGGTGCCAAAGCCGGAGAGGAGGCAGCTCCACTTAAAGGGACAAACCCACGCGGAGCTGCCCACACTCGCACCCAGCCCTGCCCCCCGCGCCCGTCCCCTGCCCGCGCCCACCTTCCCCCGGCGTGCGGGGCGGCCGCGATCCCCGCGGGGGGAGCGCCGGCAAAGCGGGGACAAAGCCGGTGGGCACGGCCGCCTTCCCCCGGCACGGCAGCGGCGGCGCGGCTCCGGGCCGGGCTGCTCCCCCGG
>VZRZ01004598.1:96383-117557 GCA_013398175.1 Climacteris rufus | reverse complement strand
GGTGCTCGTCCCTCCGGGCGAGGGAACGGGAAACGGGGCTCTCCGGGGAGCGCGGGGGGTTCGCCGGGGAAGTTGGGGCGAGCCGTCCCGTTCCGCCCCCCCCGAGGAGAATCGGTCCGCTGTGACATCACGCGATTTCCATGGCAACCGCCTGGGACATCATCGGGGAGCTTTGTGACATCACAGCGAGGGGAGCAGCCGGCCCTCTCGGGGGGTCCCGGGCGGCGGGGTGGGGGGGCAGGACCCCCGGCCTTGCTGCACCGGGGCCGGTCCCGCGGAGGTGCCGGGGACAGCGGTGCCATGCGGGGGGGACCCCAACTGGACCCCCCACGCCTGTCCCGTGTCCCGGGGAGGGGGCGGCTGCACAGCCCCAGGCCCAGCCCTCGCCACCACCAGCACATGCCCCTCTCCGACGAGGCTCCGGCAGCGGGAGACGGTGCCAACGCTGCACCCACAGCCCCCGGCACTGGGCTGCGGACCCCCAGGCAGGGCAGAGCCCCCGCTGCCACCCCAGGGGTGCTTTTTCCCGCTGGGGGGAAATGTCACCTTGCGGCTGTGGGGCCTCGCACTCGGATGCTCCTTTCTCTGGCTGGCGCCTCAGCTTTGTTTGGCGTATTAACCCAACCGGGCTGGATGACTTGAGAATAAACCCCTAGCCCTCGGAGCAGTCCCGGTTTTCAGCCTTGATTCCCAGCCCTGGTGCTGGCGGCTGGAGAAAAAGCATCATCCAGGCTGGGGACCTGGGAGCCTGAGGTGGAGGCAGGCAGCGAGGCTGATGACAGGGTTGGATCCCACCAGGGGTAGCCTGTTAAGGTCAAGATCTACAGCTTTCATTTGTGGAGCTAGAAAAACAAAATGCAAATTGAAGAGCCTGTGGGCTAAAGCAAAACCTATTCTTAAAGTTTTTGTCTTGTTAAGCAAGGAAATAGAGTGCCAAATAGGCTTTGTTAAGTGGCAGTCTAATTAATAATTTAAAATCTTGTAGCTGTCTTTCATTAGAATTTATCTGTACATCAACCACAAAATCAGTCAAACACACTCATTTATAAGTTAATACCGTTCCTGAATAATTCAACAGGCAGTTAGAGGAGGCCTCCATCCCACCGACAGGTTCTCCCCTCCCTGTCTCACCGTGGCCAGGTGTCCCCGGGCAGGGGGTCCCAGCCCCCAGCGTTTGCCCCAGCTGGAGTGCGGAGGGGACACCGCATATGTGAGGCAAGGGGAGATGGGGAGAGCTGCTGCCAGGATGCTGAGCTGGGTCCAAGCTCCTCCAAGGGGCTCGGGGGTGGCAGGTTTTGTCGAGGATGGTGGCAACGCAAGGCTGTGCTGGTGGGAGGCAGCGCGGGCTGATGGTGGCACTGCCACCGCTTTCCACGTCCCACCCTCGGGGACTGTGGTTGAGGCTGGGGCCATGGCAGGGCTTGGGGCAGCAGGAGCTGAGCCGTGGTTGACATCTCCAAGGGAAGCAGCTCCGAGGCGGTGGCTTCACGTGCGGTGCCACACGGGCAAAGTCGTTTGCGGCAGGATGGCGGCAGCGTGGCCGGGGAAGCGCTGCCATTCCTGGGGGCATTTGGGGCCTCCTGCATCCCGTGGGCTTCATCTGTGGAGACACTGGTGGGCTTCAGGGTGGATTCTGTGTGCTGGGATGTCACTGGTGGCATGGCAGTGGGTGAGAGTGTGGGGTACAGCTCCATCCCGGGTGAGGGTGTCACAGCCCTGCCAGAGGTGGCCGCAGGCAGGAGTGCAATACTGGCAATGCAGGAGAAGGAGATTTCCAGGTCAAGGATGACACCAAGGTCATGGGCAGCCACATCCCTGTCCCTTCCATCGCTCATCCCATCGACGGGGCATCCAGCCTCCATCCCTCCCTGCCAGGGCAGCAGTCAGTGGGCAGGGTGCAGGCGCAGGCTGGACTGCGGTTCTTGTGCCGGGGAGCCAAGAGCCCAGAAACCTTTCTGCTTATAAAAGTTTAATTTCCTAAAGAGCTGATAGGAAGCCACAAGCTCTCTGTGCCCGGTGAAGCAAGGAGGGGGGGTCAGGATGCGGCCCAGGCTGTCCCTGCGGTGGTGCTGGGGGGAGTGAGGAGGACTCGGCAGACGAGACCTGCCCAGCCCTGGAGTCGGAGCCGGGATGCGACGGAGCCGTCGCCGCTCAGTGCCCTGTGCTGATGGAGCCCAGCAGGGTCAGAGCCGTGGCCACGCTCAGCTGAATGTTATTCCCACCTCTTGCCTAAAATGCTGCACCCGCAGTCCCATCTGGGTGCCGGAGGCTGTGGGTGACACTCCAGGTGGCCTCTAAGCGCTGCCCTAAAAACATCAGTGAACCTGCCAGGGAGACGTAAAAATATGCATTTTCCGGTGTGATTTCACACCCATCTTTCCCTGAAGCACCTGACAGTGCTGGAGCTGGTGGCACAGGCCAGCATCACAGGCAGTGGGGCTCCGTGGTTTGCAGGATGAAGCCACGAGTGGGATGTCATTGCCTTGGGGCCGGGCAGGAACTTGGGCTGCTGGAAACTGCTGGAGCACTGATGGGTTCTGACAGCAAGAGCCAAAATCCTGTTTGAAGGCAAAAACCAGGCAGGGAAGTGTGGGAGCCTGGAGGGACATGGTGGTGGCCAGGTGTGGCCAGGGTTGTGTTCCACTGGGGTGTCCCCAGCTCCTGGAGGTGCCCCTGTGGGAGTGTGGAGGCAAAGCCCCCCTTGCAGAGGAGTGACCCAGAACACGGCCACTTCAGCCCCACAACACTGGGGTAGCCACCTGTCCTCTCTACCCCACATTGAGGCACCCCTGGGTGACACTGCTCTCCATCCTCACCCCAGGGAGCTGCTCCAGTCTCCCCCAAGCAGCCAGAAACTTGGGCTTTGTTTGCAAAGTGCAGTTCCAGGGTTTAGCCACGATCGGTATAGACTCAGGTTATTAACAGCAGATTATGTTTTCAAAGCACTTTGGTGGAGCAGCAGCAGCACAGGCACCCACATCCCAGCAATGGTGGCTGTTGTTTGGGTTCCAGGCAGGTTGGGATGGGTGAGGTGTTGCCCTGACTCAGAACCCATTGAAGGAGGCTGGAGCCTGATTTAGGAGCAGAGGCAACAAGTGGGAGGCTGCAGGGAGAGCCCTGAGGCCGGGAGCAAGCGGGGTGCTGGTGGGAGTCAGTGAGGAGGAGCCAGGGGTCCATGTGCTGGCATGGGCAGGAGTGCAGGGCACGGCCTCAGGAGCTCCACTGGGATGTGGGAGCATCCATGTCCTCCCCGGTGAGAGTGCTCTTTCCCTGCTATTTTGGGTGATGCTGCTCAAGCCCAAAGTGGAACGAGCTGGCTCAGCCTCAGGATCCTCTGCCAGCAGCAGGGCTGGTGCTGTCCTCGCTCCGGATGTCAACACCACGTCCCATCTCCCAAATGGAGGAAGCACCAATCCCACCGATCCCCCTGTACCATCCCTGCGGAACAGCATCACCATGGAAACCCGCAGCCCTGCGCCTGCCGCCCAGCAATCAGGGGGACACTTTTAGGAATTTTATTTTTACTGATGACAAATGGTGGAGGCTCGGTGCTGACAAAGGAGATGAGCCCAGTGCTGGGCATCGCCTGTTTTCCCAGTGGCTGCTGTTTCTGCTGCTTTTCCTGCCGAGGGCACGTGCTGATGGGGCAGCCGTGGCTCTGCCCGGGTGTTAAGCGCGGGCAGAGCGAGCGGCAGATGCAGGACGGGGAGATGCGGGGGGCAATCTTCTTTGAGCAGATTAGGATTGGGGGTTATTAAGCAGAAAATGCTCCATTTGGTGTAGAAAGCTCCTTTTCCTTTTAAACAGCATATGTGCCCGCTGGCTGCTTGCTTCCCGATGGTGTTGGCACAGCGGCTCGGAGCCGGCCCGGCAGCTTGGAGCTGGCCCAGCTTTGGGGAGCAGCTTTTAGCGATGCTCCTGCCCGGGCTGGTAGAGCTGTGACTGCTCTGGTGGCTCACGGTGCCAAAGGCTGGTTCTGCTCAGGGCTGCGTCTCTCGTGGCCAGCAGGGTGGGATGGCAGCGGGGTTTGGCCCTGGAGAGGCGATGGCACAGTCGGCTGTGGGTCCATGGTGGTCCCATTGCATCCAAACAGGTTCCATCTGTGGGGAGAGCGCGGTGCTGGGGCTGGAGGGTGTCAGAGGAGCTCCACGTGCTCCCCAAGTCCCGGCATCACCATCACCCGGGGAGGCTGCAGCCGCTGTTTACTGGGGAGCAGCGGCAGGAGGGAATTTGGCTGCTGCTGCTCTGGCAGGGCTCCTCACGGAGCAGCCCTGCAAGCGGAGGGGAGGTGCCAGCGGCTCCGCCAGCCCCGTGTGCCGCACTTGGGAACCGCTTTCTATTTTTTCCAGCTGCATTTGCACCAGCGTTTGCATTGGTTTGCTTGGGGAAACCCCATCCCCGTGACCACGGGGCCCCCACGCTGCCACCCGAGGGGTGCAAAGCATGGCATGGAGAATGTCCCGGGGCATTTTGGCCTCATGGTATGCAGAATGTCCCGGGGCATTTTGGCCTGCTGGGACCTGGGTGAGCTCTTGTCCACGAGACCCTCACCCAGCTGGGTCTCCTTGTGCATTTGGGATGTGCTTGCACAGGGCAGAGCCCTTCCGATCCTCCCGGGTGAAGGCAGAGGGGGACAAAAGCTGCCGGCTGCATCCGCTGCCAGCTCCTGCCTCCCCGAGCCGCCCTCCCTCCCTGCTGCCTGCAAATTCGGCATCCCATCGGGTGCTGGATACAGCCACCCTGCGGGAAGCACACCCGAGCCAGGAGAGGGGCTGGGATGATCCCCCCTCGGCAGGGATATGCCGGGGTGTTTGTGCTAACAAGCCCAGCGTATTATAATTTCAATGGAATTTAAAAAACAAAATAGTCCTCAGACAAACGACTCTGCAGTGCCTCTGCCAGGGCCTAAGATCTGCTGCTATCTATTTTTTAATAATTGAGGGTAATAAATATGTATTTCTTTCTCCTTTCTCTCCGTACGCCGCAGCTTGTCAGCTCCCTGCGTCTCTCCTCTGATCAGACCCCATCTTTGCCGCGCGGAAAGGAAAAGAAAGGGAAAAAAAGAAAGAGAGGGGAGAGAGAGAAAAAAAAAAGATTCTTTAAGCAAAAAGGATTAAAGCCTTGAAAGTAGGTCTGCCCGAGCCACTCAGCTCTTCCTGCTCCCTGCCAGCCGCAGACAGGGCCAGGGACAAGAGGAGCATCCCCAGGTGGTGGAACCTGTCCCCAGGGGTGTTTTCGGGTGCAGAGCCCGGCTGGGCAGCAGCAAATCCTCCGGGAACAGGGCTGTGGCTGGGCAGAGCCACCGGGCAACTTGGCGAACCGCTGCTCAGAGCCAGTTCTGTTTCGGCAGCAAATATTCCTCGGCGTATTATTCCCTCTGGTTTTCTGATGGAGATGTTGGCTCGAAGACGTGCAGGGGGTTTGGCGGTGGGGCTGAGCCCGGGCCGTGCTGCGGGACCCCCCCGGCCGCGGGATGCTGGGGCGGAGGAGGCGCTGGTGTGAAGGAGGCGGCTATTTATAGCTTCCCTCGGCTTTTGTTCCTTTTCCAGTAGAGCTCCTCTCGAAATAGAAACAGTGCCGGCTGCGCGGCCGCTCCCGGAGCCCAGCATAGATGTGGGGGGCACCTCCCGGCCCGGGGCCGGGGGATACCCCCTGCCATGAGGTGCCCTCGCGTTGGGCATCCCCCCATCCTGCATCCCTTGAGACGCGGCTGGTGCGGGATGGGGAGTGGGAGCTGCCCCACCGCACCCTCCGTGTGCTGGTGATGCCCGTCCCCGCCCTGACGGGGATGAATGGCTCTGAGGGGAGCAGCTTTCCAGGGTGGCAGCGCTGGGTGCCCCCGGGGAGAGCAGGTGAATCCCTCGGGAACGCCCTGGCAGGGTCTGTCCCCGTTTTGCAGCTCAGTCGTTGCCTCTGCTTTTCCCTCCCAGCATCCAACAGCACCCCCTCGCCCCCCCCACCCCACTCCATCTCTGATCAATATAGCTGGGAAAAACAAAACAAAACAAAGTAAATATTTAATACGATCCAGGGAGCCACAGCGAGCGCTCCCCCCGTCTGTCTCCTCCAGCAGCCGCTCGCAGCAGCTCCCGGGCCCTAATGAGCCTGAGTGCAACGGGGATCGATGGCAAAGGCAACCTCTGCAGAGGGGTCAGCTCTGCCACATCCCCCTGTGCTGCAACAGAGCTCAGGCTTGGCCCCCTGCGCCCCCCAGGGCTGCCTGCCCTCCTCCTCATCCTCTTCATCCTCTTCATCCTCTTCCTCTTGCCCTGCTTTTCCTCTCCTGCGTCCCCTTTGTCCTCTTTGCTTCCTGGGAGGGATGAAGGTTCTGCTGCTCCATCACAGACCCACGGGACATGAGCTGTGTCAGGCATCAGCTCCAGGCTGGGGGCTTCCTCAGGGGTGTGGGATGGGGTGTGTGTAGGGCTGGATCCAACATGGGAAGCTGGTGTCTGTCCCCACACTCCTGAAGCAGATCCCTTATGGATGGAGGTGGGAGTCTTGGGAGACACTTTGGAGTTGGTGCTGGCTTCCTAACCAGAGCCAAGACAGTGTCAGTGTTCATGGTGTGACCAGGTGTGCCTCCTTCTCTTCCTCCTCCTCCTCAACCTCACACCTCCCCTTGGTCCCCCCTGCATCCCCTGTCCTCCAGAAATCCCAAGTGCTGACCGTGTTTGGGAAGTGCCAGTGCCAGGTTGGTCCTGACAATACCAACAGGATCTGCCTCATTGCACTCTGTCTCCGCACGTTTTCTGGGCTTGGATGGTCCCTGTCACTCCAACACCAATGGAGCTGCCAGATTTCCTGTCACCCTGGCCCACTGCCCTGTGCTAGACAGTCCCCGTTGTGCCCCCCAGCCTGTGCCATAGGTGGAGGAGAGGGACAGCCTTGTTCCCAGCCAGGCATTCCATTGGATGGGCCTGTGCATCCCCAGGCAGCCTCATCCTGCCCTGCTGTCCCAGCAGGATGCAGAGGTGGCACACAAGAAGCAAAATCCAAGAGGAGCACCAGGCTGTGCTCCTCTGCCACCACAGCGCTTTGCAAATTGTTTTTCTATGGAAAAGTCAATTGTCCTTAGTAGTGCCTGGGATGAACCCAGGGCTGAATTCTGTCCCTGGGATGTGATGAGAGGGGTGCCCACCCTGCCTTGAGGCCCCTCGTCCACCACTGCCAGACCTCCAGCTTCAGCCAGGCTGTGCCTGGGAATGGGAACTGAATTCACAACTGGAAAACAACCCGGTGTGCCCCGAGCACAGGGCAGGGAATGTGCATCTCATGCCTCCAAGGCCATGCTGAGCATCTTCCTGCAGCTCGGGGTCTCCCAGCAGGCAGGAGGCTGCAGAGGTGCCAGGGCAGGGCTCCCCATGGGAAGTGCAGCAGCGGGAGCACGAGCTGGGACAGCGGCGCAGGTCCTGCGTCACAGGCGCAGCTTGTGGCAAGGTGCCGAGGAAGTTTTGCAGCAGCATTAGAAAATGTTGACATGTTTTTTGAAACAATTTCAGATCTGATATCTGCGCCAGATTGAGTTTGTAACCAGCTTTATTGTTTAAGCCTGCTGGGATTTCATCAAAGGCGTCTGCTGTTTACCCAGAACCATTTCATTGGAGAAAACAGCAAACAGACCTGCATTTCTATCTGATTTCACTTTTTCCTTTTCCTCCTGAATTTAAGTGCTTGTGAAAAGCATGGCTGATAAGGCAGAGCAGTGTGGATAAATCCCGAGGACTGGCGTGGTGGATGCTCTAGCAGCTGCTCCAGCTTTATTAATAGATGGAAGGCAGTTGCTGGACCAGCTGCTGGGTGCCAGCCTGGAGCGAGGCACCCACCTTGGGGGCAGCTGGATGTCCCCAGATGGTTTTGGGATCTCCATCCCAGCAGGCTGAGCCGAGTCATGACTCCTCAGGATGCCCAAGGCTGGGGAGAGGATCCACACATTGCTTTTTTAGTGCTTTCAGTGTGAATTCAGATTTAAACTGTGAGGGAGCCAATGCCTGTCCCTCCTCAGGGAGTGACCCCAGCAGGCAATGTGCTCTGTCACTCCATGACAAGCCAGGCCAAGGCAATGCAGCCACAGGAAGCGGAGAGAGATGAAGGAGAAACCAAACTAGAAAGGGGCTTGGTGTAAACTGCATCAATCCTTCTCGTACATCCCTGGGGAATGCGGTGGCTGCCATCCTGGGTCTGTCTTTTTGCCCATTGCTGACCTTGAAAACACACTGGAGAGGAGGATTGGGGGCTTGAGACAGAGCCCAGGAGGGTTTAACAAGGAGCTGACCTGGGGGCTGCAGCCCCCTCTGCCGCTGATTGCTTTGCTCCAGGCATCTTCCCACTGTTGCATCCCGGGTGCTCCTCATGGTCACCCATCACCAGCACTGCTTTCTCCAGGGTTTGGCATCTTCTTCACTTGGGAATGGCCTAGGTGGCTGTCCCCACTTTTCCTGGCTTTTGAGACAGAGGTGTGACGGGCTGGGGTTGGTGGAGCACATCCCACTGCCTTTCCTGGAGTCTCTTTGGCGTCTCCCAGCTGTCCCAGCGGCCAGCACTCCCCAGGCAGGTTGTGCCAGTGGCACCTCGCTGGCACTCCAAGGGCTTGCCTCTTCCATCGATCACACCTGCACGGTGACAATGTAATTTTTATCTCCAGTTGTTTATTTCTCAGACAGAACTACTTGTAAATTCCGAGAAGAATATATATCCCTGCGCGTGACAGATCCAGCACATGGCGATTAATCTGCCCTCTTAAGACCTGAATACAAAAGTGTCCCAATGTCACTCCTAGATGGGGTGTCAAGCCCTGGGGCAGCACTTTGGGGATATGCAAGGACCTGGTGGCAAAACGTGCCCGGGTCCAGGTGATGCTTCCCAAATACTTATTGCACTCACTATGAGCTCTGGTGGTCCCCAATTGATATTCTGCCTCTCCAGACTCAGGCTCCAGCTCCTCTTTTTGGGAGGTTTATGCAAANCGGCCTTCCAGGCTTCCATCTCTGCCATGTGCAATGAACATCCGTGCCTTATTCCTGGTTTTGGCAGACTAAGTTGATTGTCTGCCTCTGTGCCTTCTTTTTTTTTTTTTTTTTAATTCCTCGCCGCTGCTGTTCTGCTGTGCCCCAGATAGCAGAAGTGCTGAGGACAGGTGTTTGCGTCAGGTCCTGCGGCACCCGCGTCCTGCCCGGCCGAGGGGAGGAGGGATGCACCGAGGGGATATCCCGGGGGGAAAGGGGCAGGGAACAGCTGGCAGAGGCCAAGGACTGAGAGAGGAAGATCCTTTAATGGCTGCACTGCGCTAGTGAAGATGGACATTGATGCCAGTGGAGGTCTGTTCCAAGCCCAAGCATGGACCTGACCCCAGCAAGCAGCAGGATGGGGATTGGGGTGTCAATTTGGGCTCTGCAGCATCCCACAGCCCCATCGGCAACACCCTCTGTGCCATAAAGCTTCTTATTTACAACCTCCTACTCGGGAGCATCTGGGAAGCGAAGCGCGTCATTTCCAGAGAGAGCAAAAATGCTGCATATTTCAGTGTCTTTTGAATTTTTTAGGTTTCCCTGAACTGTGCTAATGGGTTGGTGGTGGCGGGGGGGAGGTGAGGGCCCAGCCCAGCTCCCGGCCTGCCTTGCTGCTCCGCCGCGCGGCCATCACTGCATTGCTGCTCTTAAAATATTCAGTGCTGTTGGCCACAATTTCACAGCAGGTCAAAGCGCGCCGAGCCAGCAAGAAGGAGGGAAAGTGTGACAACGAGATTAACCCCGGCCCAGCAGGCCCCGGCCATGCTCGGCAGGCTGAGCACGATGTGCTGCAGCCACCTCGTCCCAGGGGACCAGCAGCCAGTCCAGGAGGGCCACGACACCCAAAATCCCTCTGGTTGCCCAATCTTGATGCATCTGTGGTGTCACTTCCAAAATGGTGAAGGGGCAGTGGGAACATCCAGAGTCCTGCTGGGAGGACTGAGCATCCCCTCCTTCTCCAAGCTCCTGCAAAGCAGGAGCCATGCCAGGTGCCTGGTTATGCACTGGGATGAAGAGCTGAGGATAACCCCAGTTCTTTGGGACGTTGCCAAGAGCCCTCAGTGCTTTTCACCCCAAGAGGTTGTGGTTCCCAGGCCTAGCACAACCATCAGTTGGTGCTGGTGGTGGAGCAGCAGATTTACGATGCAAAAGAGCAGCTGCTTGAGCCCTGCTTGCTGACAGGGATTTAGTAATCCTGTCGTCACCCCGGAGTTTGCTCTTGGAGTCACTGGCTTGGCTGCCAGGCTTTCCTAAGAAAACTTCTGAGGCCGGGAGAAAGAAGTGAAGCAAAGCACATGGTCTGTGCCCTCTGTGCAAGGGAGGTGGTGGGAGGTGCTTGTGTGGAGCCTGAGGTGGATGGGAGATGCTACCATGGGGAGAAGGTGTGTGCCAGGCTCAGTCCCAGGAGCCCCATTCCTCAGTCCCTGTTGCTGGGAAGCTGGAGACCCCCAGGAGCTGCCTGTTGCAAGGGCTGCGTGCCCTGGGCCTGGGATACACTGCAGGGCCAGCTTGGCCTGGGCTTGGCCTTGTGTCTCCTGCACTTTCCTTGGATTCTTGGTCGCATGCCATGATTTCAGAGCTCACCACCAGCAGCACGGATGAGTGCGCATGCAAGCGCGGTGTCATCTGCAGGAAGTGCTGCAGCTGATGGATGCTCTCCTGGGGTTTTAAGGACACTGTGGCTGATTTATCAGGGTGTCTTCACAGGTCAGGGTCACCCCACCGGTCTCCATGGACAAGAGTTGGCTGCTGGGTTGGGTGTTGTGGGAGCAGCACCGTGACCATCCCACTGTCCCAGGCAGCCACCTCCAACCCGAAAGCAACCAGCCCCGTGGTGACAGCCCTGCCACTGCCTCATCCCCCAGCACACCCACTCATTCCCAAAATCATGCTTCCCAAGGGTGCAGAGGCACGTTGGTGTCTGTGCCACGGCTGGGGCCAGACCAGCAGTGCCCTCCTCAAGCCGGCCCCGTGGTTGCCCTCCCGCACCCTGTGCCGGCGGCAAGCCAAGCTCTTCTCCCTAATTCTCCTTCATCCCTGTTAATGTACCACCAGATGTTCTCATTATCCATTTAAACATATAATCCTCCCCCGAATCCTGCTAAGCTCCTGGCCTCCCCGATACCTCATGGCAGTGCGTTCCACAGGTTAATTATGCATTTTTAATTAATCACCAAGCAGAGAATGACCCATGAATAAGGGATATGAAGATCCTTCAACTGGGAATAGTTGGCAAATTGTCCCCAGGCGGAGCCATGCCAGTGTCATGGTCTCCTTGAATAACAAGACTGGCTGTAAAAATTCCTGGTTTGTGGATTTGACACGACTGGAAGTTGTGACAGAGCTGTTCCCAGTGTGGATGGGACCCCCCTGCACCTCATGTCCCCCTCCAAATGGGGAGGAACCACGTCCCCACCAGAACGCTCTGTGTCCCACCTGGAAGTGATGGAGCAAGCGCAAGGGGGAGGAGGAGTGAGGCAGGGAGGGAAAAAAAAAATCACATGTTGTTTTAAAAAGGCATTTTTGAGTGAATGCTGAATAGGGTTTGGGAAAATTGCCTTAAAGGCCTGTTCTCTGCAGGGATGGAGCTTTTCATGGAACAGGAATATTCTGAGACTTAATTGCACATTTGCACGGGCTAGTGTTTTTATTTCTCTCAGGTCTCCGAGGTGGTCTTTGAAGATTGCTGTCTCTCTATAATGGTTTTCTTTATCTCAAATAAATTCCGCACACCTGCGAGGTGGAGCTGCTTGAAAGAAATTACGTCGGAACTGGCTCTCGATTTAATAAATCTGCAAATGGAACTGGGATGCAGAGAGGCGAGGTGGTTGGTAGGGCTGGCTGCACCTCCTCCCTGCTCCCCACCCCTCCTCTCCCTTCCCTTCTCCACCAGCTTGCTTTCAGCCTCTCTGTGGGCTGGGAAGAGTGTGGGGCTGAGCAAAGTGAGTCCAGATCCTGCCTTTTTTCCCTGTCAGCCACTACTGGCACATCTGAGGGGGCTCCAGCCAAATGGCTGGTGGTGCAGACCCCTCTAATAGCCTCCTGGCTGCCTTCTCTAGCAACGTGCTGGCACAAACCCATCTCTGCTTCCAAAAGCTGCCATCAAGATCCCTGGATCTAAACGCTCACTTGGTGGAGATGATACTACAAGCTGAATGCCCAAGGGGTATTCCCAAGGAATATCCCAAGGACCCTCCTTCAAGGAACTCTGATGCCATTTTCTTTCCTGGCCTCAGTTTGGGAGGTTTGGAGCTGGGGGTTGCTCCAGCAGCTCCTCCTGCAGCTGCCCATCACACTCTGCCACCATTTCTCCTGCTCCAGGAGTTGGTTCTGCTGCTCCCCAGCTCACCAGGGGACGTTTAGCCCGCGCTCCATTTTGGAAGCACCGGAGGAAAGCCTGCGGCACAGTTCTGCAGCAGGCAGACACAAATCCCCGGGCAGCCGGGGCAGCGTGTGCCGGGCAGCCCCGGCTGTCAGGCGGAGAGGGATGGGCGGCCGCGGGAGTACACAGACAGGTTAATGGCAGCCGTGGATGCTGCACAATTGGATTTCACCTCCCCGCTTCTTAAGGAATCAGCAGCTCTCCCTTGCTCAGAAATCCGGCGGTGCCACCCTCCCCGTGAGCCTCGGCAGCGGGGTGAATGTCACCAAGGGCCATTTCAAACCCTCCTTCCCCTCGCTGGGCTCCCCAGACACGAGGTTGCCCGCAGAGGCCGTGCCACCTCCTGTGCGGGCCCCGGCTGCTCGGCTTCAGGTGAACAAGGCGCCGGGAGATTTTATTGCATGGCTGGATTTTGTTCCACTCTGTTATTCGCCACGATTGAATTTGCTGCCGTGGAGGCAGGAGCCGGCACAGCCGGAGCTCCCTCGCCGCCCGCGCCGCTCCTGTGGGACCGTGACCTTGTCTGGGTGCTCCCTGAGCCCTCGGCTGGGTGATTCAGTGCTGGCATGGGAGCTGGGCGTTCCTCTGCCTCCCACTGAGCATCCCATTGTGGTCCCACTCCCTTGTCTGAGTCAAATCCTCGCTCTGCTCCATTTTTAGTCGTTGACCTTGTAAATGCTTTCAGGGAAAGCATCCGCCTTTCCAGCTCTCTCCTCTCTTTCCTGCAAGATTATGTCCCTCTGTCCTCGTCTCCCTGGGCAGCTGCCGAGGTTTCAATGCCATGGGCATCACCACAGCGTCTGAACCCCTGTGCAAACCCTTCCCAAGTTTTAGTCACACTCACTGCTTCAAGGTGTCAGCCGGGAAACAGCATCTCATCTTCCTCCTGCCCTGCTCTTGGACTTGTGTAAAAAACACCTCGGCTTCCTGAAAATGTAGTTTCTTAGCCTGTTTTCTCTTTGGACAGAAAGCTGTGTGGCAGCAGAGCTGGGAACATCCCACCTTTCAGTGCAGGTGGTCTTGGATCAGTGCAATGCTGTGGGGTGGCACTGCTGCCTCACTCACCACACCAGCGCTGGACCAGCCCCCAGCCCTTCACAGTGACATGGAGCCATTCCCAGCGTGTTGGGAAATGCATCCGAGAGCTCCATGAGGGGTCAGTGGGCAGAGCCATCCGGGAAGGCCGTGGAAGCCTCGTTCTGTCTGTGTTGACAGCGAGAGCTCTTCTTCCCCACCAGCTGCGCCATCGCCTCTGCCCCGTGATTGAATTAGGGGGCTGTAACCCACCCCCCTCCCGCCCGGTCCCCGGCGCGCCGGGCTCAGATGCTGAACTCGAGAGCCATAATTGAATAAGTCTCAGGCAGACAGTGCTCCCATAGCCGTCGGGATCTCTCGCCTCCTCCCTGCCCAGCCATGCACTGATTTATGCTCCCAGGTTGGATCCCGGCTGGGATTTTGCCTGGGATTTTTGGGCTTTCGGGATGCGCTGCTTTTTTCCCACAGCAGGAAGCTTGTGGGGTGAGCCAGGAGCAAGGGTGGGGCCGTACAGGCAGTGACCAGTGTCCACTCTTCACCAGGCTGACCCTTTTTTGGGGGAGGGAGCAGTGATGGGGAGCAGAGGGACCTTGCGGCAGCAGCTGCTCTTGGGCTGCCTGGGCACAATGAGTTAAAAGTTGCAATTAGTAAAGTGCTGACGGTGGGAAGGTGGGGTGGAAGCAAGCGGCACTAAATGAATCCTGAAAGGTTATTCCAATAAGCAGCAGCACAGTTTCCAGCTGCGCTCGCTTTCCTTGGAGCTGGGGGACGAGGGATGGGATCCAGAGTGAGAGACACCAGGTGGGATGAGGGATGCTGCTGGAGGATGCTCAGGTGCCAGCAATGCCTGCTGGAGCGAAAAACACAGCAGGGGAATTAGAGCAGGAGGGGAACAGACCACCACATCCCAAGGATTCTCGTCCAGGGGTGTGGTGAGCGGGTCCTGCCCGTTCTGTGCCCCCAGTGACTTTTCCACAGGGTCCAAATCCTGTCACAGGCGTGGATCCCTGTGCCCCTGGCATGTGAAAGGGGAGGGCTTTGGGGGTGGTGTGAGCCCCGCTGCTTTGGGCAGGGAATCCTTGAAGTGTGGAGAGTGGTCCGTGAGCCGCAGCCGGGGCTGCGGGAGGGAGCGGAGCCGGGAGCCAGGGAGGAGTTCCCGGGAAAGGCGTTGCTCTTCCAGCTGAGCAGGCAGGAGCCGGGGCAGGCGCAGGCAGCCAGCGGTGGCCTCTCCCCGCCAGACGTGGCTGTTCCAGCTCTCTGCTGGTGCGACACCACGGAGCTATTATTAGACTCCAATTTTCTGTGGGTAGCTCTGAACTCCCTGGTGCCTCCAGCAGCTCGGCAGATGCCAGGGCAGAGCAGGATCTGCCGGCACTGCTGGGGACAAGGGGCCCTGGCGAGCTCAGAGGGGTCTGGGTGGCAGCATGGGGTTGCAGAACCCCCCAGCACGGGGAGTTGGAGATCTGAGCACCACAGCCTGGGCTAGAGACAGAGAAGCAAAAGGCAATTAGTTGTCTAACGAGAGGTTTGGCTGATGAGGAGGGCATGGAGCCCCTAGGAACGCTCCTTGGGTCAGTGGTAGCTGGGAGAGATGCTGCCCCGACAGAAGTGTGGCGTACAGGGCTCTGCATGAAACTGCACCTCCAAATCACACCTGGATTTCACAGCATCGCTCCAAAATGGAGCCACGACATCCCCATCACTGCCATCCTTGGCAGGAGGCACATGGAAGCATGGCTGGCACACTGGGACATCCCATCCCGTGCCAGAGGAGGAATGGGACTGGGGAGAGATGGCATCTCCCTGCTCCCATCCTCTCCCAGCCTGGTTTCCAAGCAGGATTGTTTAAATGCCTTTTATGTTGTGACTCAAATGATGAAAGGCCTGAAAATGGGACTAACAAAGACGAGTTGTACTTCAGAATAAAAAAACCCATGAAAGCAGCAGATGCTGTCATAGGAATAAATTGTATCAACAGCAATCAGATGGGAAGTGAAAAGTCAGAATGGAGTTGCTCCCTCTTTCCTGTTTCCAGTGAAAATTTCTGGGTCCATGAATTTAGCCAGAATCAGGTAGGATGAAAGGCTTTGTCTGACAAGGCATTTCAAAGGATGTGGGAGCCTCCAGAGATGTGGCCACTTGGACAGGAAAACGGAGCCCCTCAGTTTTAATGAGCATTTCAGTTGCCTTCCTTTATCCTTCTGCCAAGATCTTATTTTCTTTCTTTTCTCTTCTTCTCCCTTAAAACGCCTGATTTCCACTGTTTGCCATTTGTTTTAACTTTGCAAAACGTGCATTTGAGCAACACAACCTGAGGAGGAGGAGGGTAGAACATCCCTGTCACTCCACAGAGCCCAACCTGTTGCTTCTCACCATAAAACCCCTCCTTGCTGTGGCCAGCCTGGATGTTTTGGCTGCTGCTGGTCAGCACCACCACCCTTCAGCGTCTCCCATTCCCTTCCCAGCCCTGCAAGGATTTGCCATCTCCCCATCTCCCCTCTCCACAGCGACAGGATCATGCACGGGCTGTAATTAATAGAAATTAGACTGTCAAGGCCTTGCGGCCCCCATCCCGTAATTGCTTGGCCTTGCTGTGTCGGAGGCCCAGGGATCGAGAGTCGCCGCTGATGGGAACACATCCCGTTATCAAGCTATTTTTATTAAGCTTTTAATGCAGGCACTTGCGTGGTGCTGGGGGATGTGCAGCATCTCCACAAAGTCCACTCCCAGAGGGATGTTCAGGGGGATATTTTGGGATGGAATGCCGGCATCAGAGCTAGACAAAGCAGGATATCAGCAAAGTGCCGTGGCCTGACCACGCTCATCGCTTGCGCATCAATTCCCAGCACCCAACTGCTCCAAACAGATTTCAGGGACTTGGCAAAGCGTTGGTGCTCGGTCCTCAGGCCCCCCACGCCCCCCCAGACCCCAAGAGCTGTGTGGGAGAGTGACAATGCCCAGCATCCAGCTGGGCACATGGCATTTCCCACCGGCTCATTAAACCTCGGAACGGCCCCGGATGCCGGGCTCAGCTATTCACACTGCTCTGCTTTTATCACTGTGTTTTTCATGAGCTGGTAAAAAGTTCAGTGCAAAGCACAGGAGAGGTCTCTGAAAGGCAGCAGTGCTCACGACCCAGCGTGCCAGCTCATGTCTCCGGTGGGGACAGGGTTTTGCTGGAATCTGCGGTGCTTACTTGGCTGGTGACCCGCAGGGATGTTCACTGGGAGAGCTGGTGGCATCACCCTGAGAGGAGACCAAGGGCATGGGGAAAGGTGCTGCTGCCCTTTTTGGGTGTGGAAGAGAGGCTTGAGGCTGTGGGCTGGGCTCCAAATGACGCCATCACTTCTTTTTTGGTTGGGGGGAAGAAAATGTGACAGAGCTGGAGGCTTTGATGCCTGTCTGTCCGTCTCCTTCCCCCCTGCTGCAGGCAGAATGATGTGCTGCTGAATGAGGAAGAAGGTACATGACAGGCTCCAATTTGCCCTCTTCTCCACCAAACACAAGGACATCCAGTAAATCTGAAATGCAGAAAGGCTGAAAAGGGATGAAAGGGAGCCAGCGTGGCACGGTACAGAATTCGCTTGTGGATCTCGGTGGCACAGGACACTGCTGGGGTCGGGACCTCAGCAGGATTACAGGTTTAGAGAACTAATGCTCTCCCTATTAGCCAAGCTTGCATAAAAACCTCTTTGCCTTCTGTGTCAGGTCGCTGTCCACCCCCAGCTCCAGCCAAGTAAAGATCCATCCAGTGCATCCCTGGTTTTCCACAGCCTCCAGTTTTTCCATCTCCTGTGGATGTGGGCTGGATAGGGCAGCCGAGTGTGCACTGAGAGCCTGGGCAGCTGTCAGTTTGCTCTTCCATCTCGTATTTGCTCTGTTTTGGCTGTATTTCTGATCCTAAAGAAACCCTCTGTAGCTCCTGGCCAGCTGCTGGCAGGGAAACGAGCTGGTGAATCTGCTTTTGCTACACATGAGCTTGTTCAGCGTTTGATACTGATCTGGCTGGTGCTCAGCTGGGGTGGGTTTTGTCATTTCATCTGCAATTGTTTTGCTGTAAAGCACCTCGAAGGGTTCACTCCCCGGCTGTTTTACAAAGGACATCGTTCTTATTACTGCTGTGAATGAACTACTTTGCATTTCTGTGAATGGGAAGGAAAACTTGTCACCTCAGGACAAAAAGGGAGTGGAAGTATCTGATGATCCCCTGAGACGCCTGAGACAATCCACTAAGCTCAAGTCATCCTCCTGTATTTCTCTTTCCTCGGGGGCAGTTGGAATTATTAGTCCCTTCTCAAGGATCTCGAGATCTCCCTGTCCTTTGCCAGATTCTATCCCGGCTTTAGTGCAGGATGCTGGCATGTCCTGCCAGAGCCCTGTCCTGTCCTGGGGACCAGCAGAGGATGCCTGGTGCCTGCTGGGGGTCAGGACAGCAGTGCCAGGAGCTGGTGAAGCCTCTATCCGTGCTTGGAATCCTGCAGTATCTACGCTCAGGGTCTTCCCTTGTCCGTGCCATCCACTCCTGGAGGAGCAGGAGCTTCCTGCTCTCCATCCAGACCCCCAGCTACAGCAGGACCCAAGGACTCGACTCATCCATGTGCAGAGAGATGTGCCTTTCCCTCCAGCATTCCTGCACTCCAAGAAAGTCCCAATGGCTTTCGAGATGCTGGTCCATCATGCACAATGGGATGAGACACAGGGACACAATAAACCCTCCAGCAGCGGGGAAAGGAGACTCAGGAAAAGAGGATGGTCTCTCCTCCCGGATATCCAGGGACAGATGTGTGGGAATGGTTGCACCAAGAGAGGTTCCTGAACATCAGGAAGCATTTCTTTACTGACAGGGTGGTTTCCTGGAACAGGTTTCCTGGAGGGGTGGCTGATGCCCCAGGTCTGTCAGTGTTCCAGAGGCATTTGGAGAGTGCCCTTAATAACAAGCTTCAACTTTTGGGCAGCTCTGAAGTGCTCAGGGGATTGGGCCAGGTGATCACTGTAGGTCCCTCCCAACAGAAATGTGTTCCATTCCATTTTATTCTATCCCATCCCATCCCATCCCAATGATCTGTCTCCAACTGCTGCAAGCAGAAGCCCAGACTCTGATCTAGACAGTCTTCTCCCAAACCTGCACTGAGGTTCCAGGGTTGTTCCCTGTGCCTGCAGCTGTAGGACCAGCAGCATCCCACTTTTACTCCAAGGGCATCCCTGCTGTGGAAGGTGTGCCGAGAACTGGGGTTAAGCAGAGCAGATTACACTGGGCAAACACACTGTACACTCCCTCTGCTTCTGCGTGTGTTAGTCCTGAAAGAAGCATTTAAATTAAACAAGTTTCTATAGCTGAGTTTCAATCCCACAGCCACTTCCACCATTGACCTCCTTTTTCCCCCCTTTTTCTTTAGCTTGAGAGTGAGAGGAGGAGATGCAGACAGAGAGGAGTGCTAATTAAACAGGGAGTTCCACATTAGGGTACAAATCCTCTGGACTAGCTCAAACCCTGCCAATTTCTGTATTTATTTATTATTTTTTCAGTACAATTGTAATTTCCAGTGGTGCCTCCAGCACCAGGAGAGAGTTCAGGGGCTGCTCTTGGAGAGGATTAGCACGCTGGAAGCATTATTACTTTCCTTCGCTGTGAATTCAGGAGTGATTCCCTGACGGCTGCACTCTATATAGAAGTGAATCGGTGCTAATTTGTTTTTGAGGATCACACATCCACCAACATGTGAAAGACAATCCTGCTTCTCGATGTATATTTCGAGCCAGTGCTACAGCAAACAACGGAAAATAAGCGAGCAAAGGAAGCCAGACCTCCCTCGCCCAGAAAGCCAGAGCTGGAAAAGAGCGGACGTTCATTTTTTTTTTCCCATGTGAGTCGGTTCTGCATCTTTCCAAAAGTATTTTGGGTTTTGGCTGTGCTGCCCGTGGCAATGGGCAGTGGGGGCCTGTGAAACTTTCACATGGAAAGCCGCAGGGACGCTGTGTTGGACGGGATGTCAGAGAGACTGAGCATAAAAGGCTCCTTATTTTTCCTGTTAAATCATCCTCGGGTTTAACTGCAAGAGAGGAATAAATGAACTAATTGAATCTGTAACGATGGAGGGGCTGGGCACCTGGCAGGGGAGCAGCAGCCCCGCCACCCATCGCTCCTCTTTCTTTGTTTGTGTGATTCAGAGGGACATGGTCCGTGGGGAGATATCAGAGCTGGCTGAAATGGAAGACAAAGCTATTGTTTCAAACAGAGTTATTGATTTTTACATTATTACACTATGAAATTTATGGTCTGGTTTCAAACTGCAATAGGAGTTAATGACCACCGTCCAGAAACTTCCAGGTGACCTTGGCCTTGACTTTGGTGGAGGAAGGTGAATAGCTCAAGTTACCAGGTCAGCAAATGTAAATTGAACTTGCAGCACCCTAAAGGACTTGATTTTGGGGTGCTGCTGGCTCCAGGTCTCTGCCCCGAGCTTGAGCTCATAGCAAACTCCAAGCTGGTTGGCAGCTGTGATGGAGGAGGGAAATTGGACCTTCTCAGCTCCAAACAAAAGTTGTTCCTGCTTTTAAGCCACATTTTGCCCCCAGCCAGGAATACCATGGTGTCCCCAGAGCTCCTGAGCATGATTCTCCATCCTTAGCTGACCTCCCAGCATAATTTGGCTGCCCAAAGGTCTGCACCAGTCAGGCACTGCTGGAGAAATGCAAACCAAGGGGCTCTGGGGTGGATGAGGAGCATTCAGGAGAGAAGAAAACACAGCCCAGAGCAGGAAAAGGCCTGTGAGAGGGGAGAGCAAAGGGCAGTGCTCGCAGAGCAGGCAGCTGCCTGCAAAGGCCATGGCCTGTTCCAGATTCCAGCCAGCTCTCCCATTTCAGTCACAGGAGGAGGATTTGTTTTTAGAGACACCAAGAGGAGGTTTCTACCAGTTAACACATGAGATACTGGTGACACAGAAGGGTTTGCAAAGGCTGCAGCACTCCCCAGTCTACAGCCTTTTCCTGGCTTTTCTTTAAAAAGTACCTCCCGATGCATCTTTTGGCACCGGCCTCTTCCCAAAGCTTTTCTTACCACTATTCCTTCCAAATTTCCTTGTATGCTTCTTCCTCTGGGAACAGTCTTTCCACTTGCCAGCCAAGGAAGGCAATTTCCAGCTGCTGGAGAAGGATTTTTTCCTTGTAGTGCCGTCTCTCTGGAACATCCCTGATGCTGCACCCCGAGCTAAAGTCGTGTGAAGCCAGTAGCCTCCAAGCTCATCTTCTGCCTCGGAGGTCATAATTGCCATTAAATCACAGCTTGCCTAACCAAATTATGCAAAACTGAAATTATCTCCAATGATTTTTATGTTGCTGAAATGTTCCAGAACTGCCGGGGTGATGACTGGGGGATTGGGAGCAGCTGTCACTCCATCAGAAACCATAACTCCAAACAGCTGGGATCTGTCAGTTATTTATGACACCGGTCGCAAAAAAAAAAATAATAAAATGATGAAGGTGGATGGGTGGCTGCCACTCTGGCTGAGAGGCAGCTCGTGCAGAAAGCAAAGCCTCGTGCTGTGTCCCGGTGCTGGGAGCTGCAGCTGATGTTTTGGGAGCAATCCCTGCGAGGATGCTCCTGCTGCAGGACTGTGGGGCAGCATCTAAGGGGCCTTGCATGGAGGCTGAAAGGGAGCTGCTGCTTGTTGGGGAATTGAGGCTTTGTGACAGTCAGGATGGGCTTGTTTATTTTATCTGTGTTGCAAAAAAAAAAAAAAAAAAAAAAAA
>VZRZ01004598.1:15206-96375 GCA_013398175.1 Climacteris rufus | reverse complement strand
AAAAAAAAAAAAAAGAGGAGAATAAGAAGAAAGAAACCCTGCAGCTGCTAAGCACAGGTCTGACACTGCTTTGTTGAACCGTCCCAGATGCAGAGTTTGGCTCTTGGCTTGTGCCCAGTTGCTTTTGCTACTCTGTCCTTGCCTTTCATTGCCCTTCGCTTGGCTGATGAAATTGTGAGCATTTGAGGCTGCTTTTTCTCCCTAAACAAAAGTTTTTCTCTATGGGAACATGCAATTCTGGGGTCATTCCCAAGTTTCAAAGTGTACTCTCCCCCCGGGGTTTGTAGTTGTGTTTTTGTGTACCAGCTTCCTTGGGGTGGATTTTGAAAAATCCTCTGATAGATCCAGGGTGGGAACAGGGCAGGAAAGTCTCTCTCTAGAGCTCACTGACAGCGAGGTGGTGTTGTTACAGCAGGTGTGAGTTTGGCCTCAGAAGAGAGTGAGTGATGAGGAAGCTTCTCCCTTTTTGATAATCCCGTCTGTGAGCAGAAGCCAGATGCTTTGTCCCCACTTGTAGCGCACTCTGGTTAAGTATTATTATTTATATTATGTAGTAGCTATACATAGTGTTTTATGGCAGTAAAGATACATAAATCAGCAACCAGAAGACGAGGGCTTTGCTCTAAAGAGCTTATAAATCTAACAGCTTGAGCAGCCCTGGTAATGGACACAGTAAGCAGGCAGTCAAGTTGCATGTAGACATGAGCTAAGATGGGTCTCCCAAAGCAGATGGCGGTTTAGGAGAGATTTGGAAGAGAAGCAACCTGCTCCATCCTCGAGAGCGGATTCTCCTGCTGGAGAATTAGGCAGGCTCTGACCCATATAAGCTTGTCCGGGTGGAGAGGTGAAAGCATCCATCTGAGAGAAGCAGCTTGCCAAGAGGGAACGGGCAGGGGGTGGCAGGGGTTTGTGGCAGGGCTGTCTTTTGGGGAGGTTCTGAAGGTGCATCCCCCACAGGGACAAACCTATCCTTGTCCCAAGTGATTCCTTTGCCTTGAGTCTGAGACTCCTAATGAAAGTAAGTGGCATCATGTTCTAAAGAAACCAAGTCCCTGCCTTGCTCAGAGGTACAGTAACGTGTTATAAACCTTAAAAAGCAAGAAAACTGCCAGGGCAGGTACACCTGGCTCTCTGGAGCAAGTGGCACTGCAGAGTCAAGAGTCCCTGCCGCGGTGGCAGAGAAGTGCTCCAACCCTTCAAACCATCTCCCTTTGATCCTGGGTATCAAACCAGGGTTCATTTTTATTTCAAATTTCTTCCTGTGCTGGCACCGGCCTGGGAGGAACCTGGTCTAGGCTGGAGAGAGATGTACAGTGTCTGGCCGATCGTGCTGGCTCCGGGCGTCTGCATTCTTCTGGCTGCCTTCAGCTCTTGCACAAATTGAGGCTTCACGCTAAATGCATTACACTGTATAACAATTAATCCCGTGCTACATATAGAAAGTCCTTACTCATCAATAATGCATGCGGGAGGAGTGATTTTCACTCTCAGTAATAAGGCTAAGACAATGGAAACAAGCAGGTAATGGAGAACATTTATAACGATGTTAATCTAATAATGAGTCTAATGCTGTTAAAAGTAAGACTGCAAACTGGACGCATCCAAAGATAAATTATTTCAAGCATTCATTAACTGATGCCTAATTAATGCCCAATTAGAGGGATATTACATGGGAAATGGTTTGGACAGTCAGACGAATTCGTTCCAATCACTGAAACCTCAGTCAAAAGCAGGAGGCAGCAGAAGGACACGGCGAGCAGAAGCGGGGGTGACACAGCACGTCAGTGGGAGAAAGGCAGGAGATAAACACCCCTTTGCTGGTTTTATCTGTGTCAGCAGGGATTTGGTTTTACTCTCTTCACCAGCAGGTTTCTGTAGGATTTTTCCTTGCTGCTTTTGAAGCTCTCCCTCCCTGGTGAGCTCCAACACACGGGCTGGTGACCCTCTGTCTGCCTCACAACCTTTACAAGATGAAGTTGAAAGGGCTGAGTCAGGAATAACAAGTTAGACAGGGTTGAACTCTCGGAAGAGCTGGGCTGGGGCCTCTCAGGAAACTCCCATGTAGCTTCCCAGTCTGGGAAGCCCAGTGAGACCCAAGTGCTCCTGGCAGTCTTGTCCCAGTGGGACTTGGCTGCTGGATATTATAACGCTGGTGTTACCAGCCTCAGGAGCTTCATGGCTCCAAGAACACGGCCTCTTTGCTTCTTGGGGGTCTCATTCCCAGCTCTAAGCTTTCACCAGTCATCCCAGGGCATCCCAGGAGCAGCTGCAATCAGCAGATTTTACAGGCTTGGAGGGAAAGCCTCCTCAATGAGACCACGTGCCTCGTGTGCATCCTCTGGGGAGTCCAGACCTTCACAGAATGGTTTGGGTTGGAAGTGGCTTTAAAGAGCAACTAGTTTCATCCTCCCTGCCATGTGCAGGGACATCTTCCACTAGGTCCAAGTTGCTCCAAGCCTCATCCAACCCGGCCTTGGATGCTTTCGGGGATGAGGCAGCCACATTTTCTCTAGGCAGCCTGTGCCAGGGCCTCACTACTCTCACTGGGAAGAATTCCTTCATTATATCTACTATAAACTACTGTCTTCCTGAATCCTGGTCTCCTGTTCACCCTTTTTTTCTAAGTATCCATCCTTCTGTTTCCTCATTCTCCTTACTCCCGAGTTGCAATAGGGGGTAAGACATCTCTGGTTTTTCTTCCTACCATCACATTCTCGGGAAGCTGAGAACCAGTAACAACCCAGCCTACCCTCACCGCCATCCCTGGCTGCAGGAGTCACATCTCTCTCTCCATAGGAGCTCCAGCCATTAACTCACAGACGCCTGTTAATTAAAGAGATGGACTCAGTTCCCTCTGACCTTTACCTCCGGAGTTATCCCTGCAGGCAGCGAGCTGTTAAACACCACGTTCCCTTTCGGCAGGAGCCTCTACCTTGGCCATGCTCCAGGGAGGCCCGGGCTGCCTTCGTCCATCACCACACATTGCTAACAGCCGCCTGTCATCACCATCCCTATACGTGAAATCCTGGATGCTCCCAGATCCCTGCCCGGCTCCACCTCCCGTCAGTAATCCCGTTAGCCTGGCAACTGTCGTGTCACGGAAGAGCGCATAAAACTGTTGTTTGGAAGCAATATGTAATCTTCCAACCTGCTGCGTGGAGCTGGGAGATGGTTTATTGATTCAGACCCTTGTGATTTGGTATTTGCAATAACAGACTCTGCATGTGGGAGATCGTCACAGCGCTTGTGCCTGGCAGGATTTTGCTAATAAACATAAGACCTACAGAAGGCGCCGTACTCCGGTGTCACCGAGGTAAGACGGGGGACATGAAGCCATCCCACCTTGGTGAAGCACGTCCCCGGGTAAAAAACCCAGCAGAATATATCTGCAAACATTGCTTTATCTCTTCCATCGTTATCTGGCGCCCGGGTAATCACAATATGCCCAGGATACCGCTGTTTCCCAGGCTGCGCTCGCACGGTGAGCAGCAGCGAGGGCTCCCGTTTTGGCAGGGAGCGCTGGGTAGTCAGCACGACGCTCCCACCAGCGCAGCCCCTCGCTCATCGCGCAGAGGCACGACAGCAAAAGCCAAAATGCTACGGCGGTGACTTGGAGAACGTTCCTTTTCCTACACAGCCGTAGGAGTTGTTGCGAATTAAGCGTTCCCGACTCACCAGCCCTTTTTGGCAGTGGCGCAGCAATGAGACATCCCTCCCTGGGAGCCGATTCTGAAGGGCAGCGCCTGGAAGTCGTCCCCCTCATTCCCATTCCCAGGCAAGGCTTGGTCCGATGCTTTGGGCAGAGATGCTATTTTTTTTCCTATTAACTGCCCAGTCAGCGATGACTGCCTCTTACTGGTGATTTATGGAGAGCCTGAATAACCCAGTTTATCTAAAATATGTGGCAACTTTGCCCTGAAAGGATGGGTCCAGATGGACGGGTCACCTGCTGTTAACTAAACGGCAATAGATCTCCATGCCAGGCAAAAGGCAACGGCAACCACGGAGTTATATTTCAAACACAATTAACAAGAAAACAGTGAGGTTTTTGTGCCTCCAACTTGTATGAGGCTGTAGGCACTGAAAAGAGGGACTGTAAAAGCCCAAGGGGTCCAGGCTCCTGGACTAGCTGGTGATAACGACGTGGAGTAATTAGAGATGAACTCCACTTCCACTCTCGTTTTTCAGATTATTACAAGCTGTGTAGGACTCGTGGGCAGGATGGCACCGGCAGCTGTGCGCTGCTCTGCTGTTACTCCTTTTCCCCGTAAAGTCCAGAGGCAGAATTCATTAGACATGAGCAAATTTTGTGTGTAAGAGGAAAAAGCCAAATCTAGGAGGAAAATCTGAATGAGAAATGACAAGTCTGGTGCAATGAGTCTGAAGAGCCACTCGGTGTAGAAGGAATAGCCTGAAAGCAAGCCTGGTGCGAGGAGTGGGAGCGAGACGGGAGTGGGGCGGCGAAACCAGCGCTGTGAGAGCTGAGCAGAGGGAGGGGATGATTCCTGCCTCGCTCTCTGCTTCTCTGCTGCGAGAAAGCCCCAGTCACAGGCACATACTGTAGCATTAGAGGATGCAATATGCTTTGCCACAGGACATCCATTTAAAAATATGTCTGAGCATCCCACTTCCAAACGGAGTTTTCGGCTCAGCCTTTTCCACCAACTGCTGACAACATATTTTCCTGCAAATCACTTGGGTTTCAGGGTGGATGGTGGTGTCTAACAACTGTAGTAAAAGGAGACGGCAGGGATGGGTCTGTGCCTTTGGGGGAGTGGGATGCACTGCACACACGTAAATTGAGGTGCTTAGCTGGGACTTGCTAAATCTCCGCACCTCTTCCTCTACGATATGTGCAGGAGATTTAACAGATGCCTTACAGGCGGGGTGGGCACCTGCGAGGCTTTGCATTTCCTCTGTTTGCTCTCACACCGCGGCGTTTCCTTGCCTGCAGGCAAGGGGCTCTGCTGCCTGCACTGCCAGCGTGAATTCTCACCGAGAAAGTTTCTCCTGCCTGTTCCTGGCTGGGAACACCACCAGCTGCCTGTTGCAGGCAGGGCGAGGAGGCAGGGAGTACTCCATACATCACGTTTTAACTGCCGTGGGTGATGAGCCTACTCATCACAGCCGCGTGGGTAATTCATGAGCGGAGAGGAGGGCTGAGCTAATTGGGGGCGTTTTTCACCCGGAATAGTCTCCACAGCAGCGATGGGTGGGCGGGAGGTGCCCGGTTCCCGCTGACGCTGCTCTCCCCTCTCTCCGCACAGGGGGGTTTGCGGAGCTGCTGCTGGTGCTGCTGGGGCTGAAGGTGCCCAGTGTCCTGGGCTGCCCCACCGACTGCGTGTGCTACCCCTCCCCGATGACCGTCAGCTGCCAGGCTCACAACTTCGTCACCATCCCCGAGGGCATCCCCGAGGACAGCGAGAGGATCTTCCTCCAGAACAACCAGATCACCTTGCTGCTGCGGGGCCACTTCAGCCCCTCCATGGTCACCCTGTGGATCTACTCCAACAACATCACCTTCATCGACCCCAACACCTTCGACGGGTTCGTCAACCTGGAAGAGCTGGACCTGGGGGACAACCGCTACCTAAGGGCTTTGGCTGCAGACACTTTCCAAGGGCTGGTGAAACTCCACGCCTTGTATCTGTACAAGTGCGGGCTGAGCTCCCTCCCCAGCGGGATATTCGGTGGCCTCCACAACCTGCAATACCTTTACCTGCAAGACAACCACATCGAGTTCCTTCAGGATGATATTTTTGTTGACTTGGTTAACCTCAGCCATCTTTTTCTCCATGGAAACAAGCTCTGGAGCCTCCATCAGAACACGTTCAGGGGACTAATAAACCTGGATCGGCTGCTCATCCATCAAAATCAGCTGCAGTGGATTCATAGGCGGGCTTTTCATGACCTCCGAAGATTGACCACCCTTTTCCTGTTCAATAACAGCCTCTCAGAGCTGCAGGGGGACTGCCTGGCCCACCTGGGAGCCCTGGAGTTTCTCAGGCTGAATGGGAACCCATGGAGCTGCGATTGCAAAGCCCGTTCCCTCTGGGAATGGCTGCATAGGTTCAGAGGCTCCAGCTCCAGCGTCATCTGCGAGTCCCCCGAGCAGATGCACGGCAAGGACCTCAAGGTGCTAAGAGCAGAAGACTTTAGGAACTGTTCAGGGTCCGAGTTGCTCCATCAGATGAAAACACACACTTTCTCTACAGCGGACAGAGGAGCCTCCAAATCCCACCACCCTCACCACTCCTCCAAGGAGAAGGGGAAGGAGCGAGGGGCTGAGAACAGTTTGCACAGCAACCAGCCCGCCAGCCCCCCCGGCTCCCGGCCGGGCTACCGCAAACCGGGCAAGAACTGCACCAGCCACAAAAGCCGTAACCGAACCTCCAAGCCGGTGTCTTTGGGGCCGCGGAAAAACGGGCAGGAGGTTCCGGACTATGTGCCTGATTATCAGCACAAATTCAGCTTTGGGGTGATGCCCACGCTGTCCCCCAAACGCAAGGGTAAGTGCACCCGGCGGACGCCCATCCGCCCCCCCAGCGGGGTCCAGCAGGCCGCAGGCTGCTCGGGGCTCAGGGCGTCGCTCCTGGTTTTTATGGTGGTGCTGGCGGCCGTCATCCGCTGAGCCCCCCGCCGGCTGAGGACGGAGCGGAGCTGTACTGCCACCAATCTACAAAGGACCAGAGTTTCTTTTCTTCTTCTTTTTTTGTACGTGGCTAAAGCGTCGGCCTGGCGAAGGGAAGAACGTTGTCTCGGCTTCTGACGGTTGTCTCCGTGCCCGGCCGGACTGTGCCGAGCACAGCGGGAGCGGATTAAAAGGCATTATCACACCTTGTCACAAACAGCCTAACTGAGCACCTACAACAACAACAACAAAAGCCAACCTTACAAAAAGCAGATAACAGGGACGGTAACCAATTTGTTGGTGACAACAACCGGACAAACGGACTGTATCCATGCTCTTGTGAAATCCCGTTCATTTGAGAGCGCTCCGAACGACCCCTCCAATTACCGAAAGGAACATAATTGCTGTAAAAACCATCACCAATTAAGCCTACACTGTTTCTCTGAAAGTGAGTGCAAGGACACTGATACCAATGTAATGAGGACATTGGTTCTCCCACGTTTTAGCCCTTTTGGCTCCAAACCCAGAGGCCAAAGTTGGCTGGGAATCTCTTAGAAGACAATCTCAAACCCCTGAATATCTCAGGCATTACAGCAGAACAGGGCTTGCCTGCTGGGCTTGGAGTAGCCAACAACCAAAGGAAAGACTGATTAGAGGTGGAATTAAACAAAAAAAAAAAACCAACCCCAACAAACCCAACACTTAAAGAAATGAGGTACCCGCAGGAGGTGTGTTTTTTGTAACCATGTTCACACATCTGAGAAAAAAACCCAACAAATGCACAGGCTCCCCCCCTTCCCCTCAATTATCCATATGTATGTCTTACAATGTTTATAAACTATATGGAAACTGTATCTTCAGAACTAAGGATTGTATTATTGAATTTATAGCAGACCAGTATATGATTTCTTTTTTTTTTTTTTTCCTTGAGAAAACAAACCGGCAGCAGTGCCTACAGATGCTGAAAGCCATCGGGTGGGCTCAGTACGTGCGGGGGAACCACAGCGGACCAATGTTCTCAGCAATTCAGAGCACTAAACTTTGGGAGGGGTTGGGGGGTGGTTGTGTGCGATGCAGCAAAATCCATAGCCAGAGAGTCAAAATTCACCCTTACATCCTAATTTGTAACCGGCGGGGGAGAGAGATAGAGAGATTAATTAGCCCAAATAAATCGAGCCATAGAGCTCTGTCTCCAGAGAGCACTACGAGGCCCCAGGGAGAAAAGGGGCTGTTTTGGGGCTGGAGGCAGAGAGGGGCTTCCCAGCTGTGGTGGTGGTGTGAGGACCTTTATAGCTGGACTAAGGTTTTCACTGGGGCAGCAAGGAGCAGCTCCCAGGCTGCAGACAGCCCTGACAGCGTCAGGAGAGGCTTTGTTTCTTAAAAGGAACAGATTTTTGGAAGAGTCAGAGGAGGGGGAAACTACAGCTCATAGAGGACCGGTGAGAAGCACAATGCCTAAGGTTTCTGGTCCACGGCAGGAGAGAGAAATCCATGGTCCAAGAGAGCTGTACAAAGGGGGTTGTGGGGAGGTGGAGGAGAGGGAGCAGGACATCCTGTTCCCCTCTTCCTGGGTTAAACCATGTGCTGGAGGGATGCATTTGCTGGTCGGGGGCACAGCAGAGCCGGCAGCTCAACTGACAGCAGCCCACGGGCTCGGGGAGGTGCTGCCCAAATTCTGCAGTTGGTGTGAATTCCCTGTCAGTGTGGAGATGTGAGACCAAACAGACACTGAAGTCAATGAAACAAGGGAAATAAAAGTGATCTTGGACAAGAAAAGGCTGCTGTTCTTTTCGTAACCACATTTCAGCAACGGCGTTTCGAGCCTGTGGCTCACGAGTGGGGCTGGAAATCCCAAAGGAAACGGCTGGTGTTTTCCATCAGACACATGATTAGCTCCAGGTAGAACGGGCCAGCTAGGGAAATCTGCTCTCCCAACCACTTTGGGGAAGTGGAGAGGGTATTTACACAGTGGCAGATCCCTGGGAGGTGTCTGGAAATGAAAAGGGAAACTCCCACTGAAAAGAAAAGCAGCAAATTCCCCAATGCACTTGTGTTTACGAGCAGTTGGATGGTGGGAGCGGGAAGCTGGAGGGGCACGGCCTCCTCTGTCCATCTTGCAAGAGAGAAAGGCCAGAGGCTTGGATGCTTCTCTTTTAAATGCCCTTCTTGGGGAATAGCAAGAGTAATTCTGGGAGGAGAAAGGAAGAGGTTACTTCATCAAGCCCTCTGCCTTCCAGCTCCTACCCAAACTTTTCTGTCTACAGGGCTCTAAAGCTCCACTAAAGGGATGTCCAATGCAGCCAGAACAAATAATCCGTGATCTGAAATAGCTCCCTCATGTCCTACTCTCTATAACCAATAGCAACTGAATGAGTCTGGCACTGTCCCTCAGAAGTGGAGAATGTTGTTATGTTGGTTATTTCGTTTCATACTCTGGAAATCAAAGCTCTCAGTGGGAGAATGAAGAAGAGAAGCACTTTATTAATTTTTTTTTAAGTCTGCGTGTAACTCCTGTAATATAGGAGTGAAATGTCAGTACAGGAGATGCTAATGTTTTATAAATGATTTGGGTGCAGCAGGCACGGTGGATAGTCTTTGAGATGAATTATATTAGAATAGACTACGCCTGGCTCAAAACCATAATTGTATTTTTAGTATCTTTTCCTTTAACATGTAGGAAAAATAAAGGCAACTCCATGGTGTATTACAAGCCTTGTCAATCAAGTGCACTTTATCCTAGTGATAAAGGCAACTGTTTAAAAACCAGAAGGGAGACATGATACACTGCTAAATAGGAGATGTCGCTTGACACGGCGGTGTGGTTTAACCTGGCAGGCAGCTAAACACCACATGGCTGTGGTGGAATGGGAGAAAGGATTGGGAAAAATATAAGTGACATCCATGGGCTGAGATAAAACTGGTTTAGTAGGACAGAAATGGGAGAAACAATAATAGCAACAATAGAATTAGAATATACAAACCAAGCAATGCACAAGGCAGGTGCTCACTGTGATGCCCAGCCAGTTCCCCAGTTTATATACTGACCATGATTCCATTTGGTCCAAAATATCCCTTTGGCCTTTTGGATCAGCTGTCCCAGCTGAGTTCCCTTCCCAGCTTCTTGTGCCCCACAGCATCCTCAATAGTGGGGTGAGGTGAGAGCAGAAAAGTCCTTGACTCAGTGCAAAGACTGCTGAGCAACAACTGAAAATCAATGTGTTACCAGCATGATTCTCATCCCAAACCCCAACCAGAGCTCCTAGAAAGAAAATAAACTAACCCAGCCCAAACCAGGACACATGGACTACAGGTTGCTGATATTCCTCCTGCCTTCTCCTCAGCTGCCATCCCTCCCCGCTCCCATCCTTCTTCCACGACCACAGCTCTTTGAGGATAAACTAAATTTTTATGGCATGCTCTGACACTCAGCTTTGATAACGAACGTGCCAGCTGCGTGGTTCAGCTCACCACGGCCCCGGGTTCACGCTCGTGTGTCTTTTCCCCAGCTCCTTCCTACAGCATGTCTTCATGCATTTTGAATGCTGCTCTGAGGCCTGGCAGAAATCCCCTCTCCTCTGAAGCAGCAGCTCTCCAATCGAGCGGACGTAGAACCCCGACTTGCCAGAGCTTGTCTGGCTTAGGCTGGAGATACGTTGGAAAAATTTGGGATTTCATTAGAATTGCTCCCAGACACCCAAGGTGTCTGACAGGGAGGTCCCTGGGCTAAAGAGCTGAACCCCAAAGTGGTGGGAAACACCATGGCCACTTCGAGGTGATGCTGCACTCCCATTTGGATAGGCTGCATCCATGGGCTGAGGCCAACAGGATGAGGTTCAAGAAGGCCACGTGGCAGGTCCTGCACGTGGGTCACAACAATCCCATGCAGCACTACAGGCGTGGGGCAGTGTCTGGGGAGCTGCCCAGTGGAAAAGGACCTGGAGGTGCTGGTTGACAGTGGCTGAACATGAGCCCAGGTAGGCACGAAGGCCAATGGCACCTGGCTTGTGTCAGCAATAGTGTGGCCACAGGACCAGGGCAGTGCTTGGTACTGGTGAGGCCACACCTCAAATCCTGGGTTCAGTTTTGGGTCCCTCACAAGACATTGATGGGCTGGAGCGTGTCCAGAGAAGGGAATGGAGTGGGGGAAGGGGCTGGAGCACCTGAGGAAGCTGGAGCGGCTCAGCCTGGAGAAAAAGACTCAGGGTGAGTCCCCACCCCTGGAGAGATTTAACACACATGTGGATGTGGCACTTGGGGACATGGTTTAGTGGTGGCCTTGGCTGTGCTGGGTTAACAGTTGCACTCTATGATCTCAGAGGTCTTTTCCAACCTAAGTGATTCTGTGCTTCTGTAAACCTAAACCCTTCCATGCTCCTGTCACAAGCTCATGCTTCAGATGTGCCCTGATCCCCTCTTGGGGTGGGGGCAGACAGGCCCTGTTGCCAGCATGGGCAGACACTGCCCATATCTCCCCACTGATCAGCTCCAACCACCTCCCATGGGAAAAGTGCCACCTGAGCATTTATTTGCTCATCATTTATTTCCCTTTCCTTGACTGTTCTCCGGTCTGTGCTGCTCTGGAAGATGAGAACAAGTCCCTGTCGCTGAGGCTGCTTTCCCCTTCCTTCCATCAGCGAGCTTTAACGCTCTGACTTTGGGCTGTTCATGCAAATCCTTTCCATTAAAAAAAATAAACACCAGAGAACCCAGAAGAGACCCCAGACTGTGCCTCTGGAAACTCACTCCCGGCAGCAGAATCCCGTTTCCTGAGTCGGAGCCAATTTTCTCTCCTTTGTACCACTTTTCCACAGTTTCATCCCATAATTGCTAATATGGAGCTTTTCGTACATGCTTTGAAATCAGAAACCACGCAACACTGCATCTCTTTTATCCTCCCAGGCAGGATGAAAACCAAACACCTCTTGGATACTGAGAATAAATTTTTAGTTTATCAGTCTAAGCCAACACCACAAGACTGCAGTTTCTCCTGTATTCCCCGTCACTTCCCAGAGCACACTTGTGCCCCTCCCTGCACCAATTCCAAACTATTTCCTTTGTCTCAGAAAGTTGCTTTGTGACACGTTCCCCTTCAGAGGGACAGAGCAGAATAAAAGCATTACTTTACATTTCTTGCAGCTAAATAACACTTTTTGCAGTCCTTCAAGTTTATCCTTCCCTAAATCCCCTGTCTGTGTATTCTTTTCCTGCCTTAGCTTCAACCACTCCCCCAGGAACACTTCCCAAGAGCCCATTTCCCATTACCAAGATAATTTCCCTTTCCATCACTTACTTTCTCCTTGAGGTCCTTTTGGTTGGCACCATCCCCCTGTCCCCCCACCACATCCAGCAGCCTCCCAGTGCTTTGCAGAAACACGAGATGCTGACACCAGTGCTGGTGGGAACAGTGAATTCCAGGGATGCTGTTGTATTCTTGACTGCGTTGGAGTTTGTGGGTTACAGATGGAAGCAAAAGCAGCTCTGAAAGCAGGACACAGGTGCTCACACTTTGCAATGTGTGTTTTGGGGAAGGTGTCACGTTGGCAAGCCAAAAACATTTCTACCTACATAAAAGCAGCCCCAGGAGCAGCACCCCTCCGGAATCCCCATCCACCTCTGTCCTTCCCTTTCCCAGAGAAACAGCCTTCAACAGGGAGCAGGATGTGTCATCTCAGTGACCACCTCCCTGGTCCCCACTCAAAAGCAGCCAGTTTGGTGAACAAAAGCAGGCATTATAACACAAGCCCCTCGTTACCCAGCTCCCTGCTGTAAATAGCTGCTCACTAAAATCCATTTTTTCCCCCACCCTGTGAACACGGGTGAAATTCTCCCCACGCCCAGCCACTCTGCAGATGCATCTTTATCTCTCTGCAAGCTCATCCCCACCCTCATCTGCACAACCCGAGTCCTTTCCGGAGCTGCCCTCCATCCTCTTCCTCCTTTGTGAAAACAGAATCAAAATAACTGTTTAACAAATCAGCCATTACCTTCTCTCATGTCACCAATTCCCTGCTATCATTTCGTAATTGGCCAATTTTCTCTTTTACCTTCTCTCTGCTCTGAATACGTCTCGGGGAGCTCTGATTGTGTGTTAAAATATCCTCCCTAATTCACTGCTCAATATCTCTTTCTGCTCTTCTAATTGCCCTTTTAACTTGCTTCTAATTTTTTTATAAATCTCCTAATCCTCTTCCTGCACAACTTGTTTACATGCACCGGAGAATGTATATGTATTAGCAGATGTTCCTGGGTAAATAATGCACAAAAGAATATTACTGCTTCACACAAGCTGCAATTACTGCTTCCCTCAGAATAAGCCCTGTTTAACCCTCCTATTTAGGGCACACGCCCCTGCTCTTGCTGCACATCTCCAGGCTATTTCACTCCTGCTGCAGAACATTAACACCACCAGCTCCACCACGGCTAGCTCGCTATCTTCTGGGGAAAAAAAAAAATAACTCAAAGAAAGAAAGAAAGAAAGAATCTAAGGATAAAGGGAATGATAAAGTTATGCTCCAACAAATATATTTTTTTTGGGAACACAGCTAGAAGAAATGAAACAAAATAGCTACACGAGTCGAGCACAGCAGCACTACCCCAAGTAATAAACAAATTTGATAGTCTTGGTGCTTTTGATTTATGGACAGCTTCCTGCACTCCCCGCTCACAGGGAGTCGGCTGTCACAGCCCCGGTGCCGCAGACAGGCACAGGGTCAGGAAGGCGTTGTTTGCCATCTGCTTTGTAAAACACTTCCTAACATTACTCAAAATTTCCTTCCTTTTTTCCATTTCTCCTCTCCATTTGTTTGTGGTCTCCTTTTCCCAACATGCTGCAGCACCCGCCAGATACTCTGAGTCCTGTGTTTTCCAGCTAAAGGGGGATGCTAAATCATGGGTTTAAAGTTACAGGTCTCACTTGGATGAAAAGAGCCAGGTTGTTACCGAGGGAAAGTGGCCCTGGGTCCAGGCAGAAGTCAGTGGTTTGCAACCCAACCCCTGATCCTATTCAGGGAAAAAAGGCATCACTGGTACTAAAAAGCTTCAGGAGAGAGGGGTTATTTTGTACTTAGAGCTGACACTTACGGGGGCGCCTTGCTGCTGCCTAAGGGCCAAATCATGATTAACAATAATGTTCTGGCCACCAGGACATCTCTGGTGCCTTACACCTCCATCCTGCCAAAACTAAGTCCTGCTACATCCTGCAAGGTTCCAGCACCCACACTGAGCATCCCACCTGCTTGGACCTGCCTGGGGGACAGAAGATTTTATAAAATGGAGGGGGAAGAAAACCGAAATCAGATGGAAACAGTAAAAACTCACCTTCTGCTTTTCAGGGGCTGCTCTGCCACACGGGGTCAAAAGCAAAACACTTCTATTAAAATACAAAATTGTTCTTATGACAGACTGTGGATTTTTGAGGTTGTTATGGAATAATGAAACTCTTGGCTATGTGCTGACTCGCCCTGGGAAGATTTCCATTTCTCCCCCACATCCATACACTTTGTTCCCCAGAGAAGCAGATCCCATTCCCAGCAAGGGTTGCCACCCCTAGAGATGGATTTGGGTTGCTTCAGTTTGAGCTGCACCAGGTGATGCCTCTCCCCCCAGGCAGGTACCACAGCACCCCAGCACAGGACTTGGCTGCACCTTCCCCATCTCTCAGATGAGATTTAACATCATCTGAGTCTACCAGCATGACTTGGTTATTTTTTTTCTAGTACAACTTCTCTCAGGCCTGATTTCTCAATAGTGCATACAAATTGCTCTCCTTGGAAAAGGTTTTCATCATGATTCCCTCAGTCAATCCTTCTACAGCTCAAATATCCTGTAATCAAAGGTGTTGGCTCCTCACACATCTTCTCTGAGGAAGCGTTTCTGTGCGTTCTGTCTCATGAAGTGCCTTGCCTGCCCTCATGTCCTCAGAATAAGCCCTCCTGGAATCCCTCCTGGGAATCACAAATATCTGTATGATTTTCAACTCATGCCTTAACCTTACTCTGAAATACAAAAATGTAAAAGATAATAATTTAAAAGAAAAAGCAGTGAGTATTTTGGCACCAAAGGATCCTGAGGAGGACCAAATGTGCGTTGGCTGCACTGTGTGCCCTTTCTCCGAGTGAACCATGTCACTGAAGAGATCTTAGCAGGTTTTCAGGGTTCTCTGACAGAAGGAGTCCCTGGGACACTTGTTCCTCTGCAGCTCTTAATCTTTTCTAAAGGCACAGCTCGGGGAAACAGCCCAGCAAAGGAGAGCAGAACACGAAGTGGCAAAACCACATCCTCGCTGTCACGGGAAGACTTCTCCACTCTTTCCTGCATCTACTTAGCACATAGAAAGCAAAAGGAAACAAGAGAACACACACATATGGAGCCCTTGTTAAACCTGAACTAAATATACCACAGGATGTTAACAGCCTGCCTCAACTCCCTGGCACTCCAGCTGGCATGGCAGGACCTCGGCCACCAGCTTCATTGGGCGGCTGGAAGGGTTTTTCTCCAGAGCAAAGAAGGGAAACCTCCAAAATCCCCCTCCACACATGCTGCTGACACAGCACTGCCCTGAAACGTTGGTGCCAGCATCCAGAGAGCAGAGAGGCACGGAGCAGCCCTGCCTGACAGCATCTCCTCCTGTGATGCTCCATCTCCCTGTGCGGCTGTAGGATCCCCTTCCCGCAGGCGGGCGAGGAGCAGAGCTGGGACCAGCCAAGGACATCTGCGTGCGGGAGCTGCGCAGCTCACCAGCCATCATCCTCGTGGATCTGTGGGAAGGAAGATGGGAATTCTCAAGATTAGAGCAGTGAGAGAGGAGGGAAGAGCTCGGGAGAGGCAGGAGCAGCAGGAAGGAGGGCATACGTGCCAGCTGAAGCGGGTGTGTGCAGCCCTGTGAGGGGAAAGGTGGACATCTTTGTCTCGAGAGCTGAGAAATTATTAGAGGCAATTATGTGAGCAGAGTACGTGGAAAGTAATCCCAGCTGCAGGGAGCTGGGAGGGGGGGGAGGAAAGAAATCATGATGTGATTCAAGGGGGCCCAAGAGAAAAAGCACAAGAGCGGCAATGACCTGGTTTGCAGATGGATCCATTTCTATTTCTGCTCAGCTGCTGAAGCTGAGCCTCACCCAGAGCACTCGGCTCTCCCATGGCTTGCGTGACTTCTTCCCTGACTGGTGCAAGTGTCAGGCACATGCATGTACCACATGTCATCTGGGAATCGTATCTGCCTTAACAGTCTGCACAAATGTAAGTGCAAACAAGAATTCACTATTAACATGAGCCCTTCCTCTTCCAGCAGAACAATGGTTTTGAGTCCAATACAATGCCCTGTTCCCAGGTGTCAGAATTTGGGACATAGGCTGCTCACTTTATTGCTATTTCCTCTCCTATTCAACATCTTTGGAAATAAAAGCCAATTCATTGTGTGGATTCTGGTAATTCCAAGTCCTGCACTAAATACAGCATTTCTCAAACAGATATTTTTCCTTTCCCCCCTGCTTTGTTACTTCCCCCAAGTCACACTGTACACAGAGAAACCAACATCAGGGAAAGCAAGCAAAAAGCAGCTCCTACATCAAGGCAGATCCCAGCTCCTCAGGCTTCTAGCACATCTCAACCCAGAACTAGAGCAAAAGGGCAGATTATTTAAAGCCATTGCATGTAGGCCAATTTTCACTGCAGTTCCTTTTGGCTCTGATTTTCAGGCCCCAGTGGAGTGGTGAAGTCATGAATAAATGCAAGTAAACTGAGCTTATCCACTCTTATTTTGAGCAGTGGAGTTTACTCACCTCATGCTGCTTCAGATGGAACACCAAAGGGTAAGTTTAAAGGGAAAAAAAAATCCAGGGGGGAGCGGGGGATAATCTGCTGCTGCCCTCACCTACCAGCTCAGTCAGTCCAGCACGGAGCAAAGGCAGGGCTGGGAAGCTGCAGACCTGCAGAGATTCCTGCTCTGGATATTGAACACACACAGTTATCTCCTGGTGCTGTGGAAGGGCTGGAGTTGGTCCCCTGCTGTGTGATGGGCAGGGGGAAGCTCCCTGTGCCCCTGCCAAGCGGGAACTCATCCGAACAGGATTTACAGCAGGTCCTACCTAAGCTACTGCACACAGAAAGCTTCACTGGAGGAGGAGACACCCTCAGAGGATGTTCTCCATCAGAAGGCAGTGTTTGGTGGAGGAGGGCTGGATTTTGACTGCAAACAACATTACAGCTTTCCAAACTGAAAATAAACAGAGCAAATATTTGAGAGTTTAAGAGGCTATCACCAGTCTTGGAGCACATCACCTGGCCAATGGTGTCCAATGGACAATGGGACCAACAACCAAATGCTGCTCTCCTGGAATGTTCCCCAGGGACAAGGCAAGCTGGAGATGCTTTCAGAGCTGGCCAACAACAGCACTGCAAAGGTTGTGTAATGAATTAAATACACTAAATACCATATCCTTCTCCTTGGAGCCAGGACCACACTTGCTCACTCACCTGGTTTGTACAACCTAAAACTTCCTCTGAGCTCTGCCCAAGAGTGGCAGAGCCTGTGTCTCCCGGAGATAGGATCTGAAGTCTTACAGAGACAAATTCATTATGATTATCACATTAAGTTCAAATAAAGAAAGGAGGAGAAACACCCTGCAATTTTATCTCCCTGCAAGCATCTCTTCTGCTCAGCTCTGACCATAGTGGAGCGATGGCCACACTTGTCTCCTTGTGGTCTAAACAGCAGCAAGAGCCAGTTTCTTCAAAGTTAAAAGAAAATAGTAATAATGGAGTCCCCACATTCCTGCTGTGTTTATAAAGAGATGTTTTCTTCCTGAGCTATACAGCATGGCGGGCTTAATCTGAAATTTCTTTTTAATCATAGCAGGAGTCCCAATTAACGTGTCGGGTAATCGTTCAAGTAGAACTGGAGTTTCATGGCTGCAGCAAGGCAAGGAGAGGCTCAGGATCAGCGTACCAGAGCATGGGCAGGGACCAGGAGCACACCTGCTGGCCTCACACCCTCCCCAAACCAGGGGGAATGAGGGCAGCTCCCTACTGCAACTCAAATACACAAATAGGTCCCTGAGCTCCCCAGGCATCGGGAATGCAGCAGCTCCATGGAAAACCTCACGGTGGGAGCGACGCTGTAAAGCACCAAGCTGCTTTCACAGGCACCTTCCCCAAGGAAAAACACCCATCCCAGGCACTCCTGCCTCAGTCTGCAGGCGTGTAATCCAACACATGTGCTTCCAGCGCGCAGGCGGGGAGGGGGACCTGCCTCTGACCTACTTTCTTTTGTTGCTGGAAGTGCTGATCTCTATGCAGAATTCTGCGAGCAGGCAGGAGCTGTCATTTAGGGTCTGGCTTCACCTCTGCCTTACACCGCTCCTCACACCCCCACAACCACCAGTTCCAGCCTGGGTGCTCCCAGTTCACGCCGGTGCCGGCACCAGGATGCTCTGACCTCGTCCTGCCTGCAAGCACAGAAAATTGTCTGTCACACAGAGGATTCTGGCCCGGCAAGGAGGTTACCTGCAGCCTCTGATGAACACTATACTTACCCAGAGGAGGATGCTGCAGTCAGCACACCCAGAGCAGAGCAGCACACACACTGCCTTACTCTCTGGTTTTGTGGGTTTTTTTTATTTTTCATTCACAAGGAAGTTGGGTCTGAGTTAGGCACCGTGCTGACCTGGAAACCCCAGCTCTTAAAATTCAAATGCGTACACCCAGGGCGGATCTCATCGGGAAGTATTATGGAAAACACAGGCACACAAGCTCTTAAAACAAGCTCTTAAACACACAGGCTTCCATCTCCAAGTATAAAAGATCTGGCAGGAGTGTGACTCTCCTCCAGCTCTCCTCTGGTCCCACAGTATCTCCTGTTAGGATGCTGAGCCACAGCCCTGAGGTTTGGGAGTTACAGGCTCGCTGCAGTCACTGGGGCTTGTGTAAATTGGTCTTCAGAGAAAACCAACTCCGCCGCCTCATGCTAAAACACTCTTTAGTAACCTACTAAGGAGCTTCCCCAGAATCTCTCTTCCCTGTGCTCCCAGGTACCTGGGTGCAACACACTGCCTTGATTTTGCAGATTTGGAGATAAAAGGCTGTTACGTTAAAGCTGCATCCTTCAGACCTTGTAAGGCAGTTACTAGAAACAAGGCTTCCCTTCTGCAATGGCTTAAGAACAGACCACTTTAATTGATTAGTTTGCCCATTATGGGTAAGCACAAGAACAGCCTTGCAATTGAACTTCAGTCCTTGAAATGCAGAGACATCAGCCTGCAGTGCATTTGCAAGCCTCAGAGGCTAATTTCTACCCTTTCTGCTGTTCCACTCCCTCAGCCTGGGATTTACCTAAGAACACAGGATGCATCTCTACACCAGGCGGGGGGGGAAGGGGGGGGAATTGCTTTGCATTGACGTTCAGTCAACAGATTCTAACGATAAAACAATTTCAAATCCGCACTTTGATTAAAATCAGAGCCACAGAAAAATCATGCTAAGGTTCATCTAATGAATTTTTCTTTCTAAGACTTTAGCAGAAGCCTGCCAGGGACTAAATCCAAAGGGGTAAAGCTAAATCTGATAGTCTGATAGTTGTCTTCACCCCAACTCCTCATGCAGGCTTAGCAGTATAAATAAATCTGGTGTGGCCACCAAGAAAATAATCCCATCTATTTAACAGCAACAGCCTACTGGGGAGAGGATAAGAGGCATCTGAAGACAAAAACAACAATCTCAAACTGTATATATATGAAATTAAAGGATGTAGGTAATTAATTGTTTGATAAGATAATAAAATCTGTGCTAAGTTAGGGCTATGAGTCAGAGAAATGAGAGATAGAAAATATGTTCATCACTCAGTCCACCTCTTTACCAACACATATTTTCTAGCATTTGTCCAGTGTAGGCTTTGTTTTGTTTTTTTTTTTTTTTTTAAGTCAATGAATCAACTTTCTTGATATTCAGCCCAATGCCAAACAGGAGCTACTGGCATTTGCCAAGGATGAATAAATAACTACTAATGGCACAGTCTCGTGAGATGGTCCAGGAAAACACTGGGAGAGGTTTCCCCAGGACAAGGCTGGCTCAATCACACTACCCTCTGCTTTCTAAAAGAGCATATATACCTACATATGTACAGGGAGATGTTGTTACACCAACCGCCAACGAGAGCCGCCCATCCCGCACCTCTCCGCTGATGCATTTTTGCCTGCTGCTCCCATCTCCCCGAAATACCAAGCGACTTGTTTTGAGAAAGCTCATTTCTCCCGGCACCCTTACCTCACTCTTAGCAACCTTCTATTTAAAGTCACAATCTGTTGCAGCAAACCAGCTTAGGAGTGTATAAACAAGCTGTTATGACCCCGCTGCAGGAAGGGGAGGAAATGGCCTATGCTTTAAAGTCAGCTGCCTTCAATAATTAGAAGCAAGTAGACAAACATGAAAGCAATGACACTTCAATGTTCCTTATTTAAAGGGTACAGACGCCACTCAGTCCCTCGTTGCCACCCAGGTATGCAGCCCTGGTGCAATTAGTCAAGCAAAGAAGAGCGTCACCTGCCACAGGAGGGGGTCACAAACTCCTTCACCAGCGCTGTTATTGGGAGAACTACGTGGGGCTTTTTTATTTTAATCAGTCTTTGTTTCTTAGCGTGCAACAGCAGCTGCTTCTCACATAAGAAACCCTGAAAGGTTTTTATTAGTCCTAATGCTCCACAGAAGAATTAAGAGGTAACAGCACATATGTTCTGCTCTGTCCCAAAGAGGGGAAAAGGGAGGAAAATTAGGTCTTCTGCAGCAGCACAGCTCAGGGTGTAGGACTTGCTTATACCAGAGTGAGCTGCCGATGGAGTGAACACATCCATGCACAAAGCACTCCCTTTGCAAAGTCGCAGGCTCTGCATTCCTGGCCTGAGAGGGGGAAGCAAAGGTCCCAGAGAGCAGCAGGAATGTTTCTTTTGGAGCTGTCAGTAGAGGAGACAGTCTCCTTGCGAAAGGCAACGTGGGACTCTGCTCTATTCCATCTCCCAAATGGAAAGTGGAGAAAAAGGCAAAATCAGCACTAACATCACACCTGGGAAGCTTACAGTGCTGCGTGGTTTAAACCTGAGCGGGGCACATATCTCCCATTAGGCTGTCTTGACATTACACTCACAAATAACCCTCAAGTGCTTTTAGTGTAAAAGCCTCAAACTTGTTTGCTGAGGGACTCATTCGCATCAGCATCCTGAGCAGGGAGCCGACTTCTTCAAAGCAGCTTTCTTTAGGGAAACACAACGCCAAGGAGAGCAGGCACTCAGCTCTTCCAGGAGAGATTAAAGAGGAAAATTAGAGAAGCTGCAGCTTATGCCCATACCAATAAGAGCAGGCGTTTACCACCACTTAAATAATTAAAAAGATTTTTCACCAGTGACCAGGTTGTCACCGACTCATCTCAGGGCCACCCATGGATGCAGGCAGCAGAGTGACAGCAGGGCTCTGCTCTGAGGGGATGCTGCAACCCCAGCAATCCCAGCACAATGAGCTGCAGGGAAGAGAAGAGGAAAGGAGGAAAACCCCCCTGTTTTTCCCAGGAAGCTCTGCCGTGATTTCTTTTGGGATAGGACCCAAGGTTTGCTTAGAACAATTTTTAGCTAGACCATGTAATACTGACTACATTAAAATGCTGAGACTTTGGGAGCAATTATCCCAAAAAATAGCATGCCAGGCAGTGCAGTGCAATTAGGCTGCACGTTAAGAGGGAGGATCCAGGCATTAGCACCCACACCAGCACGCACGGGACACGATCCACATTTAGTGTATTTACAACACATGACCTAATAGTAAAAGCAATAATTAGCTACTATTAATACTAGTGGATGAAAATAGAGGAGAAGGGAAGCTGCATAACATAAGTTATTTATACACAGGTGGCTACACAAGCCAGGAGTAAAGATGGTGTAGTGTTGCTTGCTCATCCCAAGCCCCAGACATGGAAAGAGGGGACAGGGTGGCCCAGGGATGAGGAACAGCCTTTGGAAACCTCTGTGGCTGTGCCATGGGCATTCCAGCTCACTGGGAGGCTGGGTACTCCAGGCTGAAGTAGGTGGATTTGGATCCCACCTACATTGCCTCTCCACGTACCGAGCTCGCACGCAGCAGCCGCTTCCAGTGGAGAATCTCTCCCAGAATCTTCAAATGGGATTAAGTAATACACAACCTGTGGAGAGTAAACCAGAAGGATGACACCCCCTCTCTTTTTACTTATCCAAAATATTTCCAGGCAGTCAGGCAAGGCAACAACCGCAATGATGCAAAGCAACACCACACGGTCTCCTAGAGCAGGAAACAGGACTTGGCTCAAAGCTTTTGTTAGGGAGAAGAGGGTCCTTTCATAATACAGCCCTTTGTTCTGCTGGAGGGATTCAAATGCTATAAATTCATTCCCTGGTAAATGCAGCAGTTATCAGGCATTTTACCACAGGATTCCTGGTCTCCTAGTGAAGTTAAATGCAGTGCCATTACAGCAGCACTTTAACGTGTAAATATTACATTCCCCGTTCTTTAGGAGATGTTCATTTAGTGAAATAAAATCCTGCTAGTAAAACACCTGATCAAACCCTTCAGCTGAACTGGCCCAGTAATTGCTCTAGGACTGGAGGGAGTCCAATGACTGGTTGCAATTTATGACCACTTTAGGAAAAAAATCTACCTTGAAGCATCCGCTAAGGACTGAGTTGTAGATGAGATCATGGAGTACATTTACATCGCAGCTTTCTGTAACATTAAGTGGCCACTAATTCGTGCTGAATTCCTTTGTAATTCTGATGGAATCACATCTGACAATCACATAAATAGCAAAAAATTCCTCAGGAATAATGTTACTACAACAAGGAGTAAAAGGCAAAGGAATGATTCATCTTTCATGGTGAGACATGCCCTTTTCTATCATCTCTACTCACCCAAAATAATTTGCCCAGCCCAAATTTCACAGCCAGGGCTGACAGACACCAAGTTGTAAAGGGGTCACTCTCCTGAGCCACACAACTCAACCACAGTTACAGTTTGAGGGGAATACAGTTAAAATCTGAAGCTGTGAGAAAGCATAAAGACAATTAAGCAACAAGATGAGCTGCCTGAGGGAGGCAGCAGGAAAACCTTGATGAAGATTTTGCTGCATTAAATGACCATCGTCTCCACTGTTATTAAAAACCCAAGGGTCATGGTTGGAACAGGACAGATAGAACAGATGCAAAATACAACCCTTTTAACTCTTTCCATTCAGCAGAGAGAACCAGGATTAGGAAAAGGTGGAACAAAACAGCCACAATGTAGGAAAAAGCAGAGTCATAAATGTGTCAGGTGACTCCAATCCAGCTGGAGAGCTGTAAAATGGCAGAGCAGTCAGAATCATGTCAAAGACATGGAGGGGAGGGATCTAGACAGATTTTAAGGGTTTGGTACTTTCCCCTTCCTGCAGTGAGGGTAAATCCTCTCCATACTCTGGAACCAGGGAGGAAAGATGGGTTTAGGCTCTCTGCATCCCCCAGCTCCAGCAAGCAAATGCACTGGTTCTGGTTCTGCCCTGGAATAAAAAAAAAGTGGTTCCATCACCCTCACTACTGCTCCAAAAGGGCTGTGCTAGAAAAGCCACAATCCTTTGGCACTTGAATAACACTGAAGTTTAAACAGCAGCTCAGCTCCCCAGGCTGCACATGGACAGCTCTGGGGGCAGCAGAGTCCCCTCCTGCCTCTACATCCTCCCCAGGAAACACCTGAAAAAGCCATCAGGACGTCTCTTCCTCTTGCTCCACGGACATGATCTAAAAAAAGCCGTATTTTGACTGTCTCAGTTAACCAAATAGCTAAAAACTTTGTTATTGCCTGGCACCAGCAGAAGCAAGGTCCATATGCTGAACTAGAACAAGAACTTGTTCGAGGAATTGCTGCCTGAACCGTGAGATGCCAGAAGCCAGATGGGGGATTTGTAACAGCACAAGGCTGGCTCCATGGGCAGGGGCAGCTCCAGCACAGCGTGTTCCTGGAAGAAAGAAACAATCACCAAAGTTAAGGGAAAGGGTTAAAAATAAAAGTGAGCAACTTTCTTATCATGCACTCCTTGCCTTCCGCTAAATTAACATCGGAATCAGAAATCAGATGACGCTCCAGGCTGCCTGAAAATTGTTTTTACACTTTCAGTACACCCGTGGCCAAAATCTAGACAATGTATGTTCATGTGAGGTGATTATTTAATGAATTAAGGGAGCAGATAGATTAGGACTCGCTGATGCTCCCTTCTGCTGTTCTCCTGAACAAAGACTTCAGGACCAGCTTCACAAAACAGCATCCCTGGAAAGGTGACTGGCTGATGCCTCAGTTCTTTTGGAGAGCAAACACATTCTCCATCTCTCACAGAAGTTAAGGGGCCTGGGTGTGATGTGAGGCACAGGGATACACAACATGAAGTTGCAGTTTTAGATTCCCATTGGGTGCAATAATTACAGGTAGAGAGTAACAGCAGCATCTCTCCATAAGGCTGTTAATAAAGTTCACCTTCACTAGCTAAACCCATTTCTCTTTCCTAAAGACTGGAAGAGATTTTATAGCAGATTCATCACCTCCACCCTTTAATTCTATTTTTGGAGTCTATTGAACTTTTGCATATGTTGAAATGAAAAGAGTCTATATTAACACAACCACTTTTTTGTTACTGTAATGAGAGCCTTGAAACCACCACAAAGAGAAACATGCCTTTTAGCAGCTGAAACAAATTATTACAGCAACTGAGTCTTAAAAGGAATTTCAAGTAAAAATATAGTATTGCATGAAGTTGTTATGGCAACTGATGTTGTAGAGTAACTGCACTGGGGCAAGTTTTCCTCCTTCATCCTGCTCAGCAAAGTCTGGGAAAAACTTTATGATAAAATTGTGCCTTAATTAGTCAAATAAGTCATAAATATAGCTTATCCCGAAATCCTTAACATTCCAGCCTCATGCAGTCTGTGTGCAGTTAGTCTACTAATGAGAAAATATATCTACTAAAGCCCCACTTACCATTAAAAATCCTATCCAATATTTTTCTAATACAATTTATCAATTTAAACACATTGCACAATGTAATATTCTGCAGCATTCCATTAAAATGATAAATAGCTATGGAAAAAACAAGGGATTAAACATACTGTAATGTAATCTAACAGTATTTAAACATAAATAAAAAAAACTTAAATATGGATGGGAAATGTACCGTATTTGCGAGCAAAAAGAGCCCAAGTTGCTCCCTGGGTTGGAGTATTAATAGGCCAGAGGAAGCAGAGCAATGAGAAATGACAGTCAACTTCAGAGGATATAAAATGTCCATTAGGCTTTGTTATAAGATTACATCAAAGCAGTTCATATGTTTTAATCTGGGGAAAGAGAAAGCAGCTACTTGGGGTCTGTGCCTGGGGGCTGCCTCTGTGTACTGAACCAGACAGTTTGCATAATGAACAATTTTTATTCAATCAGGATTTCAGCACAGATAGTTCCCACTCAATGGGCTCTAGCACAAATGGGGTTGGATATTGATGCTATTCTTCAAGCTCCACCTGCTGGCTCTGGAAGAAGTGCTGGTGGTTTTCTGAAGGGCCAGTTTGTGGAGGGACATCAAGTTCTTGGGATAAAAATCCAAGCCCAGCCTCTGCACTTCTTGCCTTTCTCGCTTTCAAAAAAAAACCGCCCAACAACAACCAACCAAAAAACCCAGAACCCTCCCAATGATAAAATCAAAACAAAATAAAAACCCAACCAAAAAATCCCCCAGACTTTAGTTTCCTTTGGGTTGTAGCAATAATTTGGCTGATTTGCTTAGGCAGATGTTGAGTAGCAAAAGAGCTCCTGCAGCAAAGGTGCATGAGCTGCCAAAACCTGCCTGGTTGAACCCACCTGATCACCAAGGGAGTTGTCTTGTGCTCAGAGTGCAGCCAAAAGGGCAGAGCAGCCAGGGAAATCGTTCCATTTAGCGTGCGCCTTCTGCACAATAATTACTTATTTAAATTTTACTCTGCTGCTCAAGCCATTAGAAAATGCACTATAAACAAAGGTGATTTTATGCAGACAATAGCTGAGCCAGTCATTTTTAAAGACAGGCACACAATGACTTATCTCCCAGGATGAACAGCTCTTATGAGATAGCTGAAACAAGGTTTATTGCTTAAACCCTATTTCCAAGGGTTATTCCAGTGGCTGCACTGCTGGATCACCTTCAGCTTTAGCAGCAGCATGGAGCTCACTTACCCCAAAATGCAACCCAGGGTCGCTAACAGCTTCATGGAGAGGAAGAGCCCAGGCAACAGCTTGCTGCACAAAAGTGTTTGCTAAATCCTAGGATGATCATTTCAGGGTTTCAAATATACACCTGATAATTCAGAGTTAATTAGTGTGGGCATATCAGAGATGTTTCTGCCTGCACCTCTGGATGCTGCCTATTGATCAGGCACTGCGGCTGCTCTCGGCTCTGGGAGGAACTGTTGCAGTGAATTTTGCTTCCTGCTTGATTTGGGCAGGCTTTGCTTCTGACTGGCACCAAATCCCTTCTTCCTATTTCCAGAAGAAAAATAGCTACCTTTTAATCTAGACCTTCCAAAGCTCCTGCCATGCCTGTGACGTCCTGAATGCAGAATTATGGCTTTCCCTGATTTTTGCTCATTTGTCTGGAAGCCTGTAGCTTGTATCTCACCCTCAGTACTTTTTGGCTCTGTCCAGAAATACTTTTTTATCAATTCATCTGACAGCGATCCAGCAAGAAGGGTGTGTTGGAAGATGATGCTAATCCAGGGAGACCATTCTTCAGTTGGAGCATTCATGAAGTCTAATGAACTATTGGCAGAGAGGGACTTCTGTGGCACAATTAAAACTTGCTTCTGAGACACAAAATATTGCAACTAAAAGTTAACGGTGCCAAGCAGGGGAGGTGGATTAGCTCAGGGAACATAAATTGGTGAGAGAAGCCTCTTCCTTCTCCCCCCTCCCCAAGCCTTCTGCATTAAGCAAAGCTGAAATAATGAATATGTATTGCAAGGTGTTTGCTACAAGCCTACTTATAAAGTGCACAGCCAGGAACTCCTGGAAGGGGGATTTATGGGAGCAGTCACACACAGCTGGCACACTGTGTTCTGCAGGCTTCAATTGGGATGAATGCCCCCCCTGTAAGCACTTAGCACCCACCACAATAAACTAAGGTGTATAAGCAGAGTCTAAAGTTTATTTTCAGGAGCATCCCTTGAGGGGAAATGCTAAATCAACCACCTCAGGTTTGGTAAATTCAATGAGAAACCCGACCTGGGAGAGGGGATGTGGCACATCTCCTGCTCTGAGACACCCAGTGTCCTCAAAATGCTCAAGGAAGAGGCAAAGCATGGCAATAGGTTGCTGCTTGAGGACTGGACCAGTCATTAACACCAGCTGACATCCCATTAATCACAGGAAATGACACTAACAGGACCATTACAACGCTGTGATCTTTCACCAGCTCTGTTAACTGGAGGGAAAAAAAACCCATCAGCCACTAAGTTTTAATTTCAAAAAGAAATTCACCTTCATTGCTTTGTCTTTTTGCATTTTTTCCAAGCACAGTAATTAAAATTCTAAATCAAAATAGAGTTACTCTTTACCTTAAATCTCACTTGGCAATGAGTATGCTCTCCCCAAAATCCGGTACAAGGCCAAGGTATAATGAGAGCAAGTCAAGCAAAGCTTTCTACAAGGTGAAGGCAGCTCCTGGAGCTTAAGCATCAGCAAGGAGCTGTGGTGATGCAGGCTCTGACTGCAAAGGCTGGCTTAAGGGCTGATGCTAAAGACCATGTCCACTGATAGGTGGGATATTAATGCCACTCCTTTCTTCAAGCCCCCTCAGTCTGCACTGCTGCATGGAAGAGGTTTGAAGACTAAGATATATTTTTTGAATTATTAATCTCCTTGCAGAAGCTGTAGACTTGGAGACAGCACGGAAAATAGGTTAAGGCTCACAATAAGCTGAATGAGTTAAACCAGAATCAGGCAAGTGTGTGCTGACAGCCAGCTCCTGCAACTCTTAAGCTTATGGGCCAAGGTATGAGTATGAAGGGAACAGCAGGATCAAGTCAGATAAAATGAACACGTTGGGTTTGACTAGTCTATAAGGACGGGTCAAATATTGGCTTGCTGGTGGGACCTATTGCCAACATGGGAAGACTGACTGAAGCAAAGAAGGACTGACATTACTTCTGCAAATTATAAATTCTGCTTCTCAATCTATCTGAATGGATTAACCTCAAAACACGAGATCCGGAATTTAAAGATTCAGAATTCAGAAGCTATTATGAGTCAAGAGCAGGAATTAGCATTTGAGTTATAAATATGCTCTAACAAACTGACAGGAGTCGGCTTGCTGTTCCTTCCCTTTTTGAAGATGGTGGCATCATACTCGCAATATTTAGAGATATAAACCTAGAAGTGATTTTCACATCCCAGCTGGATGTTAACAACGTGGCTTGTTGGGAGAACACTGCTCCTCATCTAACCAGTGCTCCCGTGCAGGAAGCTGTTACAATAGGGGAGGATCTGGGTTTTCACCACAGTGGATGGGAGTTGTCCAAGGAAAAAAGTCCTGTCCTGGGACACAAAGCTGTGCCACGGCACCCTGAGCTCCTACAGGTCCTCCCCTCCCCAAAAGAGAGGCAGGAGAGAGGCAGACACAAGCATGCTCTGAATAAACAGGAGCCACTAATATCAGAGAAAGTCTCCAGGCAGTAAGTAATGAAGGCACTAAATAACTGTACCCGCTATTCGGATTTTCTGCCAAACATTAGCCAATTTAAAAGGCAGCAAGAGGCCTTTTACACAGAGAGAATTTCTTTGAGCACCGACTTAAAAGCTGAAGTTTGGCAGGAAAGTGTCTGAGAAGGATGGGGGAGAGGTAAAAGCCAATTTCACCTGGTAATCTGCTACACTATTTGTGTCCTACCCAGACCACACTTCATGCATTAAGAACACACTGCAGCTCTCCCCCGCGCTGGGGGAGCGGGGAGCTAATGGTTTCTATTACAGGCGTGTGTGGAGGGCGGCTGTGGCATGCACATCTGTCTGCAAAATAGATGTTAGCTTTGGAAAGTGCCTAAACACCTCCGTTCCCCAGCAAACGGGGCCGGCAGCGGAGTTTTTGGGCTCCCTCCCGGCGTGACAGGCAGGTGATTGACAGGGCTGGGAGCCGAGAGCCCGCACGTGCTCCCACTGTAAATAGTAATGCTTGAAAGCCTCAGCCCTAACTGACTGTTTCACAGACTTCAACTCCAGTACTCTAATGAGGATTTACACACACACACACACACACAGAAAGAAAAAAAGAGTCTACACATTCTCAGTGCAAAGGGAAAAAAAGAAAAAAAAAAAACAACCAAACAGCAAAATAAACAGCTGGCGAAGTGAAATACGAGGTTAGAGCCCTCTCTGATTCAAGAGAAGATTATTAAAACAGCTATAAAGATGGTGTTGGCATCTCTTGAAATGAGTTTGTTACATTCAGAAGAGGCAGTTACACATGACAAACCATTTTCTGTTTAATTAGAGGGCTCTGTGTGGAACACTTCCAGGCGGAGGAGGGGAGCAGATTGCTACCCAGCATCTCAATTATGGGACAGAGCCTTAACGATTCAACATGCAAATGTTTTTAACTGACCGCAGAGGGGGAAAAAAAAGGAAGAAAAAAAAAAAAAAGCTGGTCAGGAGGTTAAGGAACAGAAGCTTTGTCCCAACCTTCAGCAATTTAGGCTTTCTTGCACACATTAGTGCTTCAGGTTTATTTCTGCCCAAAGTATGCCTTCTACTTGCTGGCTGAAAAAAAAAAAACTTGTATGGGGGAAACCACAGAGATACCCTCAGTCCAAGCCTGGTTAAAAGCTTTCTACTCTTCCAGCCAGGTAAAATAATTCATGGTTCAGGAATAGAGCAGGACCCTGGTATTCGCACCAAAGCTCTGCAAGTAAGCAAGCACAGAAAGGAAATTCTAGCTAATACAAGTTAAATATAGGTTATGTTAGCTGCATTTTACAAGCACTAAGAATGTTATTGGAGAAAGCTGTCATTTTTAATGACAGCACAAGCTCCAATTACCACATAGCTGATACACTTGGGATTTGGAAGTTTTTTTTTAAATCACTTGAAATCTAAAAAAACCTTCATTATCAGCTTCTGAGTTGGATGTAAATAACTTCACCTGGTGCTAAGAAGTTTAACATTTCACAGGGCACACTAACAACTTAAAGCCATTTATAAATGCAGCTTCAGCTTCCTGGCAATCTAAATGCAGTCTCTGGCAACTTAAGCAGCAGCAAAGAACACAAGGCTGGGCTGCAAGGGGAAGAGGAGCAAGGCTAAAGGGCCTTGCTGCAAGGGGAAGAGGAGATGTGTGAGCATCACCAAACCCTGGAATAAGGCAAGAACACACATCAGGCTGCAGATACCTGTCAGTTCAGGGGGAAGATTAATCTTGCTGCTAGGCTTAAGAAAGGCCACTTTATCTTAGAACAAAACCATGTATCACCTTGAGCCTAAACCAGAGCATTTGCCCCACAAGATGCTTCGATGCTGAGGAAACTCTGTCTGATGGAATCTTTCCAAGCTGTCCCTTGGATCCCCCACGCTATCATCACTCACCAAGGTTAACAAACCCAAAAGCAAGTCATAAAAAGCCCACAAACTTCCTTAGAAAAAACAGAAAGCTCCTTGGAAAAGTCTGCAAAAAGCAGCACCGCACCCAGGGCCTCTCCAGCCCCCAAAACCTAATGCAGGAGGCAGCAGAGCTAAAGGCTGGAAATTTCCCTTCCCCACAGCTAATGTGAAAGCCTTACAGTCAGCAAGAAGAAGGGCAGCCTTCTAGCTTGTGGCAAGCACAAAGTGGGATTGAATCATTACTTGAAGAACGTGTTTCAGTGTCTATAAATAAAAACCTGCGAGGCTCCTTGCCAAAGAAGCGCAAGTCAATATCGCTTTTCTATATGCGCTGTCAAACTTTACTTTTAGACAGTATATTAATTACATAGTCAATAATTGTGGGTTTCATTAGTGTATTAAATACCTCAATCAATAATATTTATCCTTTTCAGAGTCGGTCTTCACCAAAAACAAAGGGAGGAGTATTTTTTGATCCTGCAGTTCAAGAAGTCAGTGCAGCATAGCAGCAAAGCTTTAATGGAAAACATAAAACACTAGAAACAGACAAAAATCGGATTATTACTCTTATTTTTCAGCCTTTTGTACAATAAGCCATGAGGGAATTCCAAGAGCTAAACTGATGGCAAAAAAAATTAGATTTCTTCCTCTTAATTGCTCAGCGGTGATGTCAGAGTGGACATGACAAATGTTCACATCTTTCATTTCTCCATCAGATAAACCAGCAACCTGGCTCTGCTCTGCCAACTTTGTGAGGATAAACTCTCAGAGCAAAGAGCCCATTTCTGGTGCATCCTCTGCAGTGCAGCTTCTGAAGTGCCTTTATCCTACCCTGGACCATACCTGGGAAATACATCCCTGTGAGAGGCAACATCCTCATGTGGGACCTTAACAAAAAAAATTCACATCAGGCAACAGAAAAGGAGCTCAGAGGGGTGATTTTTTGTTGGTTTTGTTGATTTTTTAAAATTTCATTTGTTTGTTTAAAATCTCCCTTTAAAGGGAAAAGACTGGGACAAATTAAAAAAAAAAAAAAGCCTTTGCAAGTGTCCAGTTTATTTAAATAACTTACAAGGATGGAAAAAAAGAAAAGCACAACAAGCAGCCAAGGAACACTCCCAAAGGCACGCTTTTGGCATGGCACAGAGGCTCAATTTAACAACAAATCAATGCAATATAAACAGGAAAAAACTAAAAACAAACAACACCCTACCCCCCAAACACAGACACCTAAGTATCCAAATAAAATACACAGAAAAATGTGTAACAGGCCTCATGAAAAATCCATCTGGCAATCCAAACTACTTTTTTTTTAAAATATGCATATGATTGAAATGCAAAAATGTAAACATGAAAAACAGACTTAAAAAACTGCAAGAAGGTCTGTGGGCCTCTTGCATCCTCACAGATAATATATTAAAGAGAATTTCCACTCCCTGTAATAAGATTACTGATATTTACTGCACTACTCCAGTATTTATAATGGGTAATATGCTGCAGACCACTCCTTTGCATGAACACAGGCTTTGGAAGTAGGCAGCCCACTCCATTTCACGTTTCTCCTAAGCCTTTTATATCAAAGTGATGTGAAATTTCTCTTTCTTTCCCATCTGAGTCTCTTCAGCAGCCCTACAGCTGCCTGAGGGGTGAGGGAGAAGCCCTGTGGGGTGGCCACCCTTCTCCAAAGTGGGTAGAAAACAAGAAGGCAAAAGGAAAGATGACAAAACAGGACATGGAAGGAAAGTTAGCATTCCCTCCTCAAGCTGTTAGGCTGCATCTTGGGCAGCAAATGTAAATATCACTGAGAATTAGGAATGAAAACATCAGATTCATCAGCTCCACTCTCACACCCCTTGCACTAAAAGGACAATCCCATCCTGCTGGAACAGGGAAGCCCACACAGACACACACACACTCTCATCCAAGCTGCCAGGCAGAGCACACACAGCACAAAGCCACCAGTCACTCCTGATCCATCTCAGACCACCATTTATTCCTTACAACAGCTCAGAGAATATATTGCTTCACAAAGCTTCATATAGGTGACAAAAACCCCAAATAAACAACAAACCACCTGATGCATCTTAAAAACTCGACCTGACTCAAACAGAATCTCCCCTCCAGGGACTCATAAGGGTCACTAACAACTCATTTAAAATTCACACCCAGTGAAAACACAGTTCAATCCCACCAGAGGGAATTAAGACAAACAGCAAACTACCTGAGCACGGCCTGGCAGAGCACGCTCCAGATCTTCCCTCGGCCATGCAGAACTTGATGTTCTTGTGTAATTGCCTTTGCACCTGCCTGTTCAAAACCAGCAGCCTCCCAATTTCATCTCTGCTGTGTACATTTAATTTCAAGCAAAACACGAGCAGCCACAGGAATCCTCACCTCACAGAGATCTAGTGACAAAGAATTCCGGAATCCTTTCACTTCAGCAAATACATATTCAGCCCAGGTAATGGCTGAAGCCATCCACAACAACCTGGATGTTAGCAGGGGAGATTTATGGTGAGGGGAAGCACAGGCTAGTTTGCCAATAATCCAAATTAGCGCTGTGAGTCCACTTAATTAGCACAGTCAAAAGAGCCCAGAGCTTTGTGGAGTTTTCCATGGCTTGTGCCAGTGGCTGCAGGGATCTACCAGGGTTTGGATGGTTATGGCCAGTTGGCAGTGAGGTGGGAGGAGAATGGAGACACCTCCACAGCTTCCTTGCCCTCACTCCTCAGCTGGATACCTCACTCTCCTTTGCTTGACTAACCCTTTATTAACAATGATCTTCAGCAGTTTTAGCCCATGATGAGGGGAAGGAAGCTAGCTAGCTAGAGACATATATCTTTTATATAAGTGGGAAATCATATGCCCCTCTCAGGATTCATTTTGCTATATTAGCTCTTCTAGGCCCCTCCTAAAAAAGATCCTCATTCTCCTACTCAGCAGTGTAGTCCTCCTCTGTACTCGCCCCAGCTGAGTTTCTTTTTTGCCTCTCCACATAGCAGGCCAGAGCTGTACATAGCATTCGAGATGAGATCTCACAGCAGAGGCTTATATAATGCTGTGGCACTTGTATAGCTACACTAGAAATACCTTGCCTCACATAGCTTGATGTTTTTATCATATACTAGCTGATTAAAGCATGATTAAAACCCTCCAACTCTTCAGTCACTAATGAGCATCCACTTTAGAGCAGAAGGTTGTTTTTTATTAGTCCTCAAATAAATGGCTTTTCACACAAACTGTTTTAAGTTGATTTTCTGTTCCAGTTCTCAAGGTCGTTCAGCTGATCCTGTAAGATACCTTAATGCTCTTGAGTATTGATACCTTCCATCTCTAGTGCTCTGGCTGATGGCACAGTAAACCCAGCAATATGGATGCACAGCAATTCCCTCTGGGAGAAGGAGCTGCCCCAGCAGAGGCAGGTGTGCAACACTCAAAGCTGCAATGCCAGCAAATATCTGCCAAAAACAACACCCATAAAAACTTCCTGGTGTATATGGATGGGCCCAGGAATTGGAAATAGCCTCAAGGAACATTGAGCACTACCACTTGCCCCAGTTCCCTAAAACTGGGAAGGTGGGATAGGAAAGGAGCAGTACTAAAAGACTGGTTAGCAGAGTGGAAAGATGGATTATCACCACTAACCTACCATTTGTCAATCCAGAACTGTGCTGAAGACTGTAATTTTCTAGTCAATGCCTTATAAGCAAGGTCAGAGGGAACAAATACTTCAATAAAAAAATGCAAGACATCAGCAGAAGAACCCAGTCATGATCCTCAGAATCCAAAAAAGAAGAGGTTGTGTTTGCAATTAATGGGCCCAGAATAATGTGCTTCATGTCCATCAATGGAAATGACATTTACAGTACTTAAACACCAAGACTTTAGATGACAAACAGGAAATCACGAGGAATAAAGGGCACCAACTGAATACATGAAGAAACTGTGCTCTACGGAGCAAAATAAATAAATAAATTTCAGTTCTGCTACCAGAGACCCACTGCAGCATTGCCTGGATGCTTGGAGCTGTGCAGCAAATGCCAAGCTGTGAGCTGCAGCCAGGGAACACATAATTAATGTGATTAGGAGCACACAGAGCTAGCATGCTCTGCTGACTGAAAAGCCCAGTAGCATAATTACTGTTTTCTGTACTAGCTCTATGTCTGAACAAATCTCAAAGCCTGGTTAGTTTTAGACTGCTGTGTAAACGTCAATAAAAATCCCAGAAGTGCCAGCTCATCAGCATTCTCAGGCACAGAAATGGTGAAAATATCACTGCATTTCCATGCTGTTAACATCAGGCAAAGAAGTCTCCATTCTTCAGTCTAACCTTAGAGTTTGTAATAAGGTAACATCTCCCCCAAGTGAATGCTTATTATGAAAGCTAATTAATTGCTTTCCAGTAATGAGAAGTCTTTGGTGTTCAAAGAAAGCAAAATTCACTACACAGAAATTAAACAGTGTTTATTGAAACAAAGCTCCCCCCATTTAAAGACCTCTTTCTGATTAACATCATTACAAACAAAACCAAAGAAACTGAACATACAAACATACAAAACATGTATAGGCAGGAAATGTGAGCCAAAAAAATCAGCCAGAAATCCATAGTTTTAATTGAAGAAAAAACTAAAGCAATGCTTTGTAGTTGCCTGGATTTCCCTGGGGGATGGAGAGTCAATGCTTATCTGCCTTCCTCAGAAGAGACAATTTTGATTAATATCAGACCCATCTGACTCAGTCTATTAAACCCTGAAGGAAGGATATTCTTCAGATATAAGAGATATGTCTTTGATTAATAATTCTACCATATTGCCATTCCAAGCATTAACAACTGCATGGCACCTGTGGAAAGTGAAAGCCTTTGAATTCTATGGAAGGGAACTAACTTGTACTAATAGACCTGTTCTCTTTTGTCCATATCTGAAAGCAGTATGACACTGTTCCTCCTACCCTCTGCTGAACAAGTCAAAGTGTCAAGGTTGTCACTATTTCCTTGCAAAGAAGACAAAATGGTTATATAATTCAGCTTTACATATAGGAAGAGAGCAAAGTTACGTCAGACACTCTGAACAGTCTGTCTAAAGACCCTGGCAATCTGTCTAGAGATTCCTCTTTAGTGCTGTCAGAGTTTAACAGACCACTACAGGCTACAAAATCGTGGCCATCAGAGTGCACTCTTACCTACCAGGGCACATCTCCCTGAAATGCATCAAATCACTCAGCCCACTACACCGGGCTGCCATGTACAGTGTAACTAATGCCAAATTGTCACACACGGGGTGGGGAAAAAAAAGTCAATGTAACATTATCTATTGAGTTTTTCCTGGAAGTTCTGGGTTCAATCAGCCAGCATTGGCCTCCTCACCCCAGCTGAGCATTTCTCCTGATGTTGGCAATCAATCTCTTGCTGTACTCTCTGTAGTTCACAGGTTTGACGTCCAGTGCTGTGGCCTTAATACGAGATTCATCCTGTGAAAGAGAAATCTTTGTATGTAAAAGAACATGAAACACTCCAGGCATTTGGTTCTAACCTCCTTCTGCCCCAGTAACTTACTGCTCTTGCTATCTGGGTTAGCTGGGAGTGCCAACAGGACTCCCAGAGCTGATATGCTGTTTTCATGTGAAATCAGCCACTCTTGATGAGCCTGAGAGGGAGCAGCAAGGATCCCTCCTTCAGTGCTCAAGATTGACAGTATTTGTGTGATCTTTGGAATCTTCTGTTCTCTGTGAGCAAGGGAAACCTCTCCCCACAAACATAAGAGGAGGAAGTCACCTCCTATGGAGACAAGCTGAACTACAAAAGCCACAAGTTACATTATTTGCCTTTTGGGCAACACTTACGTTGTAAGTCTCCAGCTTCACTCGGATCCTGAACTCGTACGTGTTGAAGTTTGCATTTTGGAACACTTCTTCAAAAGCCTGCTCGTTCTGAGGGAAGGACAAAGACAGGGATCAGCTGCAGACACTCCAGGCTCCCAGCACTACCATGAACTTTGAGAACAGCTCAGCTTTTGGGGAGACTGGCAAAACCAAACCAGTGGAACTACCTGGCCCACACAGGCAGAGCCAAGTCCTTCATCACATTTTAGATGTCAAACCCATAACTTTGAGTTTTTAAGAAAAAAAGGTTAAACCTTTTTTTTTTAACAAAGTAACATGCAATTGCACTGAATCTGCAACCAGGTGTAAGGAACAAAAATACTACAAATCTACACGAGCTGCCAAAGTGGTTAATTCTGAGGGGGTGTGATCACAAACACTGACAGAGGTAACTATTTCCCTATTAATTGCCTTATTAGGCATTCTGGTTTTCTGCTTATCCATCAAAGCTGCATGTATCCTTCACATCCTGACACAGGCCTATTTAAGAGAATGTTCTATAAAAAAAGTGGATGCATGTTTTCAATGTGCTTTTATAACCATGAGAAGACTGTCATATTTATAACATAAGCTGCTTCTAATTACCATATGAACACTAAACATCATCATCATCATTTATAACAGACAATTTGTCAAAACAGTAGAAAAGGAGCAGGCAAGTCATGGAGACTGTGAAAAAAAAAGTTTATTTTTGTAAAAATATGAGTTGTAAAAACCTTTGCTGACATTCCAAAAAAAATCCTGCAGCCCCCTGATGATCCTGACAAGTAATTATTAATGTATTTATCTACCAGATGCACTTGACTTGATCAGTCACTCCAGCAGCAGACAGAGCATCTGATCTGGAATTGAACCCACCCCAGCTCCACTCACATTCCAAGTGTTACATCTGCTGTTTTTCACTGCGTGCAGCACTATTTTACACTACACAGTGATTCTCCCAGGGTTTAGAAAAGCACAACAAATGGAGGTGAACAGGAGCAGCTAGGTTCACAGATTACAGAATTTAGGCATATCCCTCCTGAATATTAAAACCACTTCTTCTGGCCATTTTATGGATTAGAGGATAAAAAAAACTCGCTTAATAAAGCATTTAGCTCCTCTTTCCTGCTCTGTCCAAACTGTGCAAACCATTAGTGAGTTGAAAATGCCCTCAGCATAGCAGTCACTGCTACCCCACATTACCCCCTTTGGTATCTAACAAGCACAGTGAAGCAGCAGATGAAAAACCTTGCACATGTCTCTCTGCTTAGTGTGGTCACAGGCTGTACATGAACTCCCTCCATACTGTGAGCACTGAAAAGACTCCTACCAACTTCACAAGACACTGCATCAGGTCTATCAGAGAAAAACCACTAAGAAAAGCTTACTGCAAATGCATCGAGTACCATTTTTAAAGGCTCATAAAAGTGTCAAATCAAAACCAATTTCTCCTGGAACACAAAGCATTCCTGCTCAAGGGCTCACTCCATATTATGTTCCATTTTCTATCCTCAGCCATTTCCATTAGGCAGCTCTTCAAAAGACATTACATGTTTGTACTGGTACATAGGATCTGCTGTCTCTCCTTCTCCACCCAGTCCTCTTCAGCATTAAAAGAGACTAAGAAATTTTGTTTAAACTCTAGCAGAGATTAAGCACGGCTGAAGTAAGAAAATATTGACAAGTTAAGAATGTCTGAAAATGGAAATGCAAAAGTGCAAGCACATCTAATTAGAATTCCCCAGCAAGACATCTTCCTACAGAACAGAGGTGTCCAGCCTTCCTAATATCACAAAAACTCAGCATCCCAGAACCACAAGCTTTATAACCCTCACCTCTGACAGCCAGAGTGCAGACAATATCCAAAAAGCATTTCAAATTACAAGAAAAATAGCCCTGCTTTGCAGAAGCAGAGGTGTACAACAGTGTCTCAGGACAACAGCCTCAACAATCCCTCCTGTTTCATTTCTCTCCCACAGCCAAGCAATGGGTTAACCAACAACTGGGATATCTGTGGAGCCCTGGAATCAACCAGCCTTAGCCTGGGAGCACAGCAAGGCTCATATGCAATTCAAGAACTTATCATGCATTCCACATCGTCATTTAAAAACAAAACAAAGCCACACAGTGTTTATACAGTACACAAGTTTAAAAAAAAAAAATCAGAAAAATATTATTTCGGTTGGGAGAAAGAAAAATGCAGCAGAAAAACACAGAGTGACAAAGGGAAGACAATGCTGTCTGTTAGTGTTTAATGACTTAAAAACTGTTCTAATCTGTCACAGAAAGATCATTTCAGCATCTCTGCCAATGCCCCTTTTTACAAATCATGAGACCCACAAAGTTCTGATGATATTTGGTGGGGAGAAAAAAGAGCCTTCAAAAGTGGGCTCACACGTATTAGTTCAAAAAGCTTCCTGCCTACTTAAAAAGATACATACAAAGCGTTCTGGAACTTTTTGGTTTTGTAAACAAATTTTTGGAACACATTAGGGATAATGTTGTCAGCATTCATTGCTAAAACAGGGTTTTTTTCCCAGATTCCTCCAGTCTCGGTGCAATGATAAAACAGGCTGTCTTTTCTACTGGAGCCAGTACATGTTAAAGCTGTCAGTCTCCTAAAAGCTGTGGCACAATCCTGGAGTGATCAGCTGCCTCTCCAGGTCCAGGTGATGAGGACAGGCTGATCTCCAGCTTGCAGCAGCCAAAAGAGCTCAGAGGTAGACAGACTGACTGTGGGAGCAAACTATGGGGGAAACCAGGCAAATCTCTGTTCTCCAGGCAGATGGCCTGTGGAAAATAATCCTGAGGAGAGTAAACAAGTCCCTGCCAAGATCTTCAGGCTAGGGAGAAGCAACAATTTGTGAACTTGTAAAAGATACAGAAATCAAACATCTGGAGGACAACCTTGTGCTGAGCTGAGCTGGCCTATCACCCAGGGAAAGGGCAAATCAAATCCTTACAAATGAAACAGAGTATCCCTGTCTTTTATATAGCACTTCATCTGTTTTAATAATGCTGTTAATTTCCACAGCAACTACATGAACATAACCTTTGCCATGTTTGCTGTACATTCACACACAGGTATCAGACCATGCTCTCTGGTGGAGCAGCACTGCTGTTCCACACAAACATTCTCAGAGCTGCCTTCAAAATCAACATTACAAGAATATTTCCTTACCAGAAGGACCAAAAAACAGCAAGAAATTTGAGGGCAGCCCAACACACAATGTGTGAAACATAGTTCAACTTCAAGACGCAGTAAAAACACAAGAAGCTAATTGACTGACCTTTTCCTTCAGTTCTCCCAGGAAAGCTGCATTTTGCCCCAGAATGAATTCTGCTGACTCTTGGAAACAAGTCACCCACTGATATTCTAGACAGTCTGCAATAGTCACCTAGAATACAACAAAAAAACCCAAAGATTATTTCAGCCAGTTGCCTGTTCCTCCAGTTTAACAGAAGACAACACAAAAGAAAAAGTTATCTCACAGCTATAGAGAGTTTTAGATTTCCAGTAACTCTCAGAGCCTGACCTGTATATCCTTTCAATCACTGAGGGTGGAAGGCAGTGACTTCCTACCTTCTTTAAGCTCCACAGAATGTCACATAACTTAATCCAAGTTAATACTGAAAGTAGATTGAGTCACAGGAAAAGGCCAACAAGATCCCAGCAAAGGATACACACCAGTGGATACTCAGCTCTGGCCTGCTGCCACTGATGAGCTGTGAGCAAGAGCAGGTAGCCAAGAACAACAAGCACCAAGGGGGACAGCAGTAAGTCTGCAAACTGCATTTACTTTGTATATACTTGAGTACTTGAGCATAAACTCATCAAAGTTATGTTATGTTATGAGGAAAGTATTGAAACATTCAAGGACAAGACAGAGCAGTAAAAACATCAAGTACCAGCCTCACATGCACTTCCTGGCTGCTTTGACAATTAGGAATGAGGAAATGGGAGACACTGCTCTGAAGGCCTTGAGTGTAGCCTCAGTATCCCATTTAGACTCTACAATGACTCTGCTATGTAAAGCAGCTCATGCATTCCTAGAAATTATCTGATAAAAATTATTCAGAAGCAGTTTGTGTTTTAGTGAGGCTGCAGGGATAGTTCCCTTCTCTCTGCATGCCCACCTGGCAGAGCATTTCTAAGAAGCACATACAACCCTAATTTATAATGTAAAACAGAAGAAGGTTCAACGTCTATGGTGTAAGTGGGCATCACAATAATAATCCCCAGACAACTTACTGAAACAGGCTTCATTAAAGCATGAGGCAGAACAATACCTACCAAAAAACTGTACTAAATATAGGTAGCAGCTGTAAAAGTGCAATTACTGCTCTCCAGAAATGCCATTTTACTTCAGTTTATCTTCACTACTGAAGAGGCGGAGGCCATCTGTACCCTGCACTGCATAGTACACTTGGAAACCAGAATCAACTGAGCTAGCAGCAACTTTTTGGCAAAGAGAAAAGCTTTTAATTGGTGCACTAGGAAAACAAACTGCTAATCAGCTCAATGAAACACCCCTCACTCAGGTACAGCAGACAAACCATCTGAATACCCTCTAACTCACAGGCACCACAGACAGACAAACAGCACCAACACGCTGTGCCCTCAAAAGACTTTTCTGTTTGGAGCGTGCTGGGAACGTGGCAGGAAACTCCCCGTAATCTGATCCGGGTACTCACCAGGAGCATCAGGCGGTACTTGAAGTTGGGGAACTCCCGGTCACACTTTTCACAGCGGTAAAGTCCATTCTGCTGGTCTATCACCTTCTTGTTGCAATCCTGGGAGGGACACGCCTGGTACATGCAGTTCTCTTTGCGCAGATGTACAATGGTGCCCACACAGCTAAAATAATCTGCCTGCGAGAGTGAGTGTGCAACATTAGCCTCAAAATACTCAATGTTTTCCCATTCTGAATTAACTACAAAAGCAAGGCACCCATACTTGGATATTTAGGATTAGAAAGCTTAACAGCTATGGATTACTGGGGAACTGTAAATCAACCCCTCTGTAGCAATAATTTTCAGGCTTCCATTATGTTAATAAAGCCCCTACAGCAAGATTATTTTGTGTTTCCGTTGCAGGAAACTCCAATTGCTAGGTCTTCTTTAGATAAAGCATATTTGATTCTCCATTGTGTCTGTTCAAATCTCCACTTTTTCACAGGATTAAGATTCTGCACTTTCCTACGCTTCTTTCGGGAACCAATACAAAAAACAGAAAGCCTATTGTGTAGTGTTACAGATAAGCATTTGATTAAACTATAGCCCACAGAACAAAATACCCACTCACCACACTAAAATAATCATCATAATGGTTTAAGACCACGGTCAAGTCTTTCAGGGGAAAAACAGAGGTTGTTTAAGAAGCATGTGCAAAAATTGTCACAGAAAATAGCTGAATTACAGATAAAGTGAAAGTCTTCAAGACCAGGTTGAATGGAACCCTGAGCAACCTGACCTAGGGGGAGGCACCCCTGCCTATGGTGGGGAGGTTGGAACAAGATGATCTTCAAGGTCCCTTCCTCTATGATTACAAAGGGTTTTTTCCACGGATAGAAGCTCTTGTATATCCCAAACTTAGCACTTAAATTTGAAAAAAAAAATTAGAAATAAAAAGCAGTGTAAGCCTAGAGAGGTTTCTGGAATGAAGAGCCAGAGACTGGGGTTTATTACCAGCTTTTCTATTGACCAAGTGTGCACCCTTGAAAACCACTTCCTCCTAATGCACCTGTTTCTCCTAGAACACTCTGTGCTGTCTATATGAACATCTTTGGGGTAAAAACATCCCCCCTGCATTTACACAAGGCTTAGAATTCTCTTGCAAACAAAGCATCATGTTGCAACATCAGCAACAAGCTTGGATTTATCTGAAAAGCAGTAATATTAATTAATAGCATAATTGCCAAGACAGTAATCACATACTGCTCAACACCTGCACTACTTCAAAAAGCAGAATACCTGCATAAAGCCTTGCTTTTCATTTTCTCCCCAATACACAAGGCTTGTGCTGAGTGCCCACGCTTTACCTTATCTCCTTGTCCCAAGTTCTCAGATTTGACTTCAAACAAAGTCTTCCAATTGGTATTTGCTCCAGCTGCTGGCCCACCCCTCACATCAGAGATGGAGGCACATTCCAGAAGCTGCCCCTCGGAGTCAAACCTGGAACCACAGAGATGCACTTCTATTTTTGGAGAGCAGACCATACAGACTTATCAAAAGCTTACGTTTATTTTCATGTGCTCGATACATGAGGGATTTTTTATCAATGATTGCAAAGGAAACAATTACAGTAATATGTGTATATTGCAAACAAAAATAGCATTTCAGAATAAGTTAATAGTCTGACTTAATTAGCACAGTATTTTATAAACCCACAAAAGGAGGACAGCTTTGTTCTATATAACTGCAATTTGTTTGCCAGCTAGTGGTCAAACCACGCACTGCACACTTCTTAGAGGCAGGCAGATAACAAGATTTAAGGGCATCAAGATATTTCCATAATTAAAATTAAATTACATGGTACCATTATCTTCGCAGCAGCTTCGAAAGAAAAAGCAAATAGCATTGGAAAGATTATGCTTCCTCTGTTAAAATAAGAAAGCACAGCTCTTCAGCAAAAGGTTGTACTGCCATCCCGTTGTGATGGGCTTTGTGATTTCACAAACACACCAATGAGGCTCAAAAATTGAGCTTAATTAAAGTGTGACAGTAATAGCTAAGACCCACAATCAATTTTATCTCCAACAAGCCTCTGAAGTATGGGAGAACCACAGCTCAATGACAAATGGAGGATGCCATTTATTTCACCCACATTTGGGTGATGTAACCAGGACCTGAAGACTCAGGATTCACAAATCTGATGCTGTTGGCACTTAACCCTCTTTGCACAGACACCACATCTCATAGTTACAGCAGACAATTTAGCAGCTACTTACAGGAGAAGCAACAATGAAATCACTTTGTTTTCCTGACAATAAAAGAGTTATTTTGCTATCTGAAAAATATCAGGCAAGAACTAGACAGTGGGAGATGTCAAATAGCCCCTCCATGTGCGTATCAGATTCCACACAATGGAAAAGCCTGTGGAAAAAAACACTCTTCTCTCAGATCATGCCTCAGAGAGTGGAGCTGGTCAAGCCTGATTTCATGCTGCCTTCCAAAGCTTTGGGTCAGCATGCACTACCCCGATTTCAATTTTTCAAGGTCTGTCATGGAATTAAAAGTTTTTTTGAATTGAACAACTTAAGAAGGACAGCCTTCCAGGCTCTAGGGCTTGCAAGCCAGAGAAATTTCTACAGCCCTGGAAGCCATACCCTCTGCCACCTTCCCTCAGTGCTATACACACTGCTCAAGTACAGAGAAACAGAATAAAAGAAATACTCTGCAGGAGGTTGAAATGAATCAACATAAACACACTCATACCATCCTCGGAGTTTAAAAGCCTCTGGGCTATCAGGGTTGATGACAACTGTGCTGGAGGACAGGACAGACAGGCTTCTGCCACCAAAGTCAGAGACCCGAGCTCCTTTGATGGCAATCACAGGTTGTCTGGAACCATCAAACTGTTCAGCCTGCACGGGTGACAAACCAGAGAGCATCAGCAGCACGGCACAGCGAAGGGACTGAACTTGTGCTCATAATTCACAGATCGTGACAAGAGACCAAACCTGAGTCAAACTGCCCCACTGTATCTAAAAGGCAAGGTTTTGAATGATGTCATTAGGAGTTTATGCAAAGGCAGCTGACAATCAGAGGTGCAATCCTAACACCCTGTTTCCTGGGGAACCAGAGAATCCTGAAGTCACACCACGGGTTTGTTAGAAAGGACTGGTCCCCTCTGTTAGCAGTTTTACACCAGGATTTTAAAAGGAGAGATGGGTTATGGGAATGGAAACAGGATTCATATGAGACTCCTCAGGAGATGAAACAACTCAGTCAGCTTAACTGAGCCCATCATGCCCATCCTACTACCACTTACAGAGAAGTGCAGCTATGCTGACCAAACATTTTACTCAACTTTCCATTTTCTGTTTTTCAGTCTCATAAAGCTGCTTTAATGCAGTTCAACTGCCATCAGTTTGTTATCTGAGTAGTCTGACACTAACAAAGAACTTCATGGCATGAGAGAGGTTTAGAAGGGTATAGATTTTATAAACCCCACACCACTCAGCAAGCAAGGAGAGGATGATGTGCTTAAAGATTACAAATGAGCTGGGGTTGCAGTAGCATTCACTGTACCCATGAGATGCAAAAAGAAGGGAAAACATATCCCAGACTGTTGTGAAGACAGGTTCTAACCCTAACTGTGCCAGCTGTGAGCCATACATCACTCCCCCTCAATGTTTGAGGATGTCTCTATTCTACAAGCAAGCAAACATTTAACTTTGCAAAATGCACACCCTCACCTCTGTTGGAAGAGTTATGCCAAGAACTGTATACCAGTAGTCTCTCCTATTATAACCCGGTTCAATCTTAAGACTTTGTGATACTAAACTTGAGTTTACTTCATTTGTATCAGCAGATGGTTAATGGTGTTTAGGTACCTACAGTATCAGTGCACTTGATCATTTAACCATAAAGCATCACTGTCAAGCTGGCAGGATCACTCCCAGTTTATAGACTGGCACATAAATCCCTAAGTACCTACAACAACAGTGGAAAACAAAGTAGCCTGTTAAAAAGATAAGGAAGCAGTTTACTGCAACTATTCAAACTTTCACTTCCAAGGCTCTGATGCTTTAAACTCCTAGTCTGAGATAGAGCCTCCCAACCTGCTCATTAAGCAGCAATTTATGCAGGGTAACAGGTATCCCACCCTACAAATAAAATTAATTCCATTTCAGACAGCCATAGCCACCAGGCTTTTCCATAATCCAACCCTTTCCTAAACCAGGAGCCCGTTACCTTCAGAATTTTGGCTTGAGACGTGTCTGCAGTTGTTCAGAACACATTAGTCAGATCATGTCAGCAGTTTGTCAGAGAAAGGCTAAGAACATCACACCTGAATGCAACCAGACAGTCTTTCACCTTCTCCTGGCCCCTGATCCTTAAACACCCAGGACTGTGTCAGTGCTGTGCCCATCTTGGGTGACAACAGCACTTCCTCACCTTGCACAAAGGAAGTTTTACTTAAGAACAGGTAAGAGAGCACATACCTCATTTCCCCACAGTGTAGCTGTCACCAGCTTCCCTGATGTATCCATCAGATGCACGTTCCTCTTTGAAACCTCTCTATTGTTAGCTTTCACTGTAATTTTAGTGACATCTTCGTAGCTCTTGCAAATTCCAATTACATCTGAGAAACAGTTACAATTTAGAGTTACTCAGGGGTCACAATTGGGGAATACAAGATCACAAGAGAAGAATTCAAACCTACTGTCAGATTTTTACCTTGTATCTTAGCTCCCTATTGAAATGAAATCTGATATGGAAATTAAGTGTATTATGGTAGGAATGTTCCACTACAGAACTCTTCAGTACTTTAATTTTGTTGACGCAGTCATTAAGATATTCATGAATGCAAGCCTCACCACATTAGAGAGATCAAGGCATTGTACTATCTTTTCCCACCACATTCTGTCAAAGGACTTCAGTCCTGATCATGTAACACACACTTGCTGTTAAAAGCACAAGCAAGAGCTTTCAAAGTGACTGTAACACAATGGAACAACTGCCTCGTGCAATCATAAGCTGCAGCTTTAAAAAGTCTGCATGTTCAGGTAGTAAGAACCAATGCAATCCCCCAAAAATACACAATGTTAAATATTACCCATCTACCTTTAAAATTCCCAGCTGAATGTCTCTGAATCACAGGCATCTTGTGCCTCTGAAACCTGAGAAACCTCGCCCCCACCCGAGCCTCTGATTTTTCCGGAGTACTCTGCCCAACAAATTACAGAAAAACAAACCTCCAATACTTCACAAAGCAAGCCAAAACAGTCATGCAACTTGGACTTGGATACAATGAACTATGCCAAAATCACTACAGAGATAATTAGATAGTGAAAGAAAGCAAGACCACAGAAGATATGAAATGCACACGTGCTGAGCAAGGACATTTTTCTTTCAGCCCTGTTCTGTGGAAAACAGTGATCATAGTAGAATAAACAACTATCATTTGCTGTCTTTAGTTTGAAGTACAAGTTTGAATAAAAATCTTTCTATATTGTTAGAAAACAGGGCAAAGACACCTTAACAGGAAAAGTGCCTGAGGCATTTTTAATGGCGACCATCATTGGATGACTTCAATTAAGAGATCATAACACTTGAAGCATCCTATGCTCAGTATTTGCCCAGTACTCAGGACACAAAAATAAAACTTCAGAGCTTTAGAGTTTGCCATTTTTCTACTCAGACTGACCAACAATGGAGTCTTTGGGTGTGTTCTCCAAGTCAGAGATGGGTACAAAATCAAACTGAACAGATGGAAGATGCTGGGCATCATCACAGGGCACAACTGAAGTCTCATTAGTGAATGTAATCTCATAGTCATTCTTAACAGCTGTATATTGCTTGTTAGCAGTCTTCAAATTGCCTTTGGTAAAATAATATACCTACAGGAGAAAACAGTGAAACAGAGGATATTATCAGTAGTCAGGGAAAAGAGATTGTGTTCACCTTTAAAAATCCTTGCTGTGCTCAAGTTCCTCTTTCCTAGATCCTGTCAGTCTAAGAAAGCACAAAGCTACCATACCTTGTTCAATTCAATGAGTGGAAAGAACTTGTCTGCTTGATCGTTGAATGCAGTAGCTCTAATCTCACCCTGCAGGAAAATAGGGGAGCTGGTCAGAGCTGAAATTTGGCACGAAAAAAGATAAAAAAAAATAAATCTTTGCAATGTTAAGTGGCAGCAGTTCTGCAGACAGCGGGGTCTGCCAGGGTAGCTCCAAGGCATGTGAGAAACAAACAACGTTCTCTTCACATCTGTAGTTATAGCTAAAGTGACATATTCTACACCTGACAATCAAACCTCATATTCAAGTCTCATTAGTATATCTACAGCTTCAGAATAAAAGGCATAAAAACTGCATCTATCATAAATACACCTCTAAAAACGCCAGTAAAACTGGCATTGATAAAATAAAATTCAAATAGACCCCGCAGCTCCACAAGTTAGCACACAGTATATTGTGATGGCTCCCACTCAGACATGATGTCTATAAGTAAGAATTAATAACAATTATACAGTCACTGGATATAAACACTGTTTTTTTAAAGAAAAATTAATATAGACACTATGCAGAGAAAACAAATGCCTGGTGACAACATTTTACATTATTAACCTCACATTTTACACTCAATATAATCTAGCAGAATCTTGTTTGTTTTCACGACAGAAGGCTGTAATTTGATAAGAGGTCTGACAAACTGCAAGTTTAGTTAGATTAACCAGATACCATTCCCCAAACAAACCACAGAGGAAATTTCTTAGTGCTACAATAATTTGTACTCCAATTTCCTCATGAAAATTGAAAGCTTGTAACTTGGAGGTAATGCTCCTCTCACTCCCTGTTTTGTAAGGTGTAGCTCAGCGAGGAGGAGACGTCACTCTCAATCTGCAGGAAACCACCACAACCCTCAGTATTAGGTTGTCAGTTTGCATAAACAACTCTATTTTGAAGCTGCAAAAATCCAGTCACACACTATAGACTTTGATGAAAAATAATCAGCAAAGCTGCACATTTAAGGCTTCATTCTGGATAAAAACTGGCACGTTGATGCGCAACTTAATGAATGCAGGAATACAAGTTTCAGTTGTAATAAAAAAAAATCATTTCCGAAAAATGCACTTTATTTCCTCTATTCTGTCTTTATGAAGGCTTCATCAGCATCTGGTATACATTATCTTGGTCTCAACATATGACACTTACACTTTCATCAACCAGCTCTATGGAAAAGAGCTTTCCTTCACCACGGGAGTTGCTCCACGTGCGGATCTGGCCTTTTTGGGTAACACGAGCACAAATGGTCCACCTGAAATCGTGCAAGAAATCACTATTCTGCATATTTTCTTTTTTTTTTTTTTTTTTAAGAAGAGACTGAATTGACAAACCTCTGGAACTGGAATGTCACTAAATAAAAGACAGAATCTTCCCACTGCACCTCAGCAACTCTTTCCACTGCTTTCTATTTTAATGGCTTAGACCATTAAAGGCAGAAGGTTGTAGAGAAGGCAACAAAGCAGCCATAAAGCATCCAGTATGATAATAATAGTGAACAATCCTTCTGCACAGAAGCAGGCCTCAAATTTTTTACTCTTCTAGGGTACATTTCTCACACAGCAGTTTGCCTGCTCTGAAAAGCCACGCTAGAACTCAAGAGCTCAATTATAGGATTCGCATTTAACTTGGGTAATCAAATCAGTTTGCATAACTTAAAAATGTCATTCACTAAATAATTACATCCTCATGCTTTTCAACAGCTCAGTAGCCGAAGTGAATAGCTTACTGAGCTGTTTTTGTCATTAAGTTACCAAAAAGAAGGTTGCTTTAGGAAAAAAACCCAGACAAGTCAATCGATTTTCAACTGAAATATTAAAAACCTATCAAGCTCAGCAGGGCAGCTGCACCCAGACAATGCCAAGGCAAATCTTCAATTGTTAAGAGCGTTGATGCAATTTAGAAAGATTATAAAAAAAAAGAAAAAAGGGAACACCCTTCCCCACAGAAAAAAGAACAAAGGAAAACAAAATCCCAAGCAAAATTAAAAAAACCCAAAACAACAACAAAACACCAAAACAAAACCCAAACAACCAAAACAAAACCCACCAGCTGTTTCTATGGAGGGTTTTTTGCTTGTTTCTCTGGGTGATTTTGTGGTTATTGTTGGGTTGGTTTGTTTGAACTTAACCAATAAAGTCAAAAGAACTCAATGAATTATTTGAGGGAAAGTCACACACTCAAAAAGCGAAACAAGGCTATTGTTCCTTCATGCCTGCGACATGAAAAATGCCTGGCAAAGCACAAGAACTCACTTGGATTGGTATGGATTCAAGCTGGCAATGGGCACCACTTTGGCCTGGGACCCCCCTGGTGTCTTCAGGGCACTGGGAGCACCCGCTTTTCCAAACTGGTTGGAGGGAGCGTGGTACTTGGGAACAGCAGGACCTTCCAAAAAGCACAACAAAGCAGAAAGAATTTCAGCCTTGCACACAAAAATCAGGTTAAAACCAACCCAGGGTGCAGAACTTCCCCACCACACCGTGGGAAGCCACAGGGAGAGCAAAATTCCACGGAACACTGGGCAGGCACTTGGAGCTCCCTGAGCCATGTGGGCACCACAGAGGGGCTGGAAGTTTGTTGAACCATTTCTGTTCTTGGTCAGTGTTTCCAAGGCTGCAAAATGCTGCAGAAGAGACACTCTCAGACCTTCAGAGCACTTACACTGAAGTGGAGATGTGCCCAGAGTCAACCACTTGAACACAGGTTAAGTGGCAAACAACTGTTTAGCTGCAAGTTCTCTAAAATAACAGAATCACAGGATGGTTTGAATTAGAAGGGATCTTAAAGACCACTCATTCCAACCCCCTGCCAAGGACAGGGGCATCTTTCACTTGACCAGGCTACCCAAAGCCCCATCCAACCTGACCTTGAGCATTTCCAGGGATGGGTAATGTTAGATCAAGACATCGTTTGGGGGAACAAGTAAGGAGAAGTACTCCACAAATTGTTTTCTGACATAAAGTGATACTGCTAATTCTAAACTCTATCTTGTCAATGTATAAGCACAAAACTCTTATGATCAGCTTGAAGCAAGGGAGGAGAAGCTTGTTTTCTGCTGCAAGTTTCTAAGCAAATGTCAAAATTTTACTATTTAAAAATACTTCTTAAACACAGGGGTAAAGAATATAGACAAGTTAAAGTAGCACCAAGAGTTAGGATTGACAACTTTTTAGCTCCAAAAAAAAAAGTCTACAGGCTGACATTTACATTGACTGCATCTTTCAGTATCTCACTGGAATCTTGATGAAAAAACACGATTCTAGATACACTATCAAATAATTTCAGTCCTGTACTCCCCAAAATGTTTGGCCTCAATATCTCAGCATTGATAACACATTTGCTGGTCAGCTCTAAACTGTAGCCTAATTTGGGTGTCCACAAAGTACTGTTTGAAGAAAGCAAAACTGATGAAGCAGTGTAAACTGAATAAAGTTGGTTTTTTGGTTTTGTTTTTCCTTGGGGAAGAAGGGGGAAGGGGGACAATTTTTTCCCATTTTAAATTCAAGTGTAGAGTAGCATCTTGAGAGAATTCATCTTGTCAAGCTATGGGTTACTCATCAATGGAGAGTTTCTTGTGCAACACCATTATAAAAAGGGATCTTATGTACATTTAAGCTGTGGTTTCTCACTGCACAAATCAGAATTCCTGCCCAGGATCACTCTTACCTGCTACAGACAAATTGCCATTTTGTTGCTGTGGTTTGCTGGGTGCTGGGTTTCCTGCTGGAGCTGCAGAACGTTGCTGCCCTTGCCCTGGTAATCAAATGGAAAAAGACCACAGAGTAGGGAGCAAAATAATTAAAAGTCCCCTTTAAGGAAATAAGACTTGCATGAAAAAAATAATTAAAAACATAGAGAACATGCTAAAATCCAGGTGTTTTATAAGACACAGGAGTAGCAAGCTGTCTGTTGAACAAGATTACCATGGAGGAATTCCAGTCAGATCTCTTTCCTCAAGCAACTGCTTTCTACTTGGAAAGAACTCAGGGCTGATGGTGATTTAAAAGGACAGCCCTGAAGTAATCTTGACAACTTTTCAGTGTTTATCAGCTGCTATTGCTCTGACAGGTAGTTTCTGCTCCTACCCAACAGCTAAGATAAAAACTGTAGAGAATTCTGCCTCATAACCCAGAAAGGGCCAAAAATCCGCTGGGTAAAGCCAAACCTGAAAGTTAACACAAGACAAAGAAAGCACCTGCTGTATTTTATTTCTGAAATATGAAGATGTTTAATGTGGGGGTGATGGAATCATCACTTCAGAATTCACCAGGGCCCCTCCTGGCACACAGCAGTAAATTGCTTAGGGAGCAAAGTAATGCCATAGTAAGCATACAACATCCATTTTTTTTAGATTTCAGGTCTTTTACTTGCCTTAAATTGATGATAAATTACAAGAGAAAGAGTAGACAGGCATATCTAAAGAAAAAGTACATTAAAAGACTGATTTACCATTCAAAAATTTTAATACCTTTACAGTATAGTTTGCCTCTAGGTAAGAAAATATCCAACATTTTTGTCCTTTTGGACACAACTAATCCTTAAGCACTTGGTTTGCTGGCAGACCTAGGCCTGAGCAGGCAAAGCCCCCCTGATTTGGGATGTGAGGAGGAAGATGGCCAGAGAAAGTGGAAAAGAAGGTCAGACCAAGCCTGGAGAACATCACCAAGAACAAAAGCAGAGAATCCCAGGACAGAGGGATGGCATTCAACCACGGGAAAGGAGCAGAAGCAACAAGGAGACCCCGCTGTGGTGTTGCCTGATGTGTTCACTCTACAGAGGTAACCCTGTATTTTTAACCCTCTATTTTTAACCCAAAACCCAGGTCCTTGCACAAACCCCAATCTGCTCCTCTAAGTTGCCGCAGTCGAGTCACATCGGTGAACTGGTGACAGTCTCCCTGGAAACAGCGTGACGTCAAACAGCAAAATGTGCATTTACTGCAGGTTCCACTAGATGGAGGAGCCAGGTCTCCCCCTTGCTCAGCGGCCTCAGGTGCTCAGAGGGTCAGCACTCCACACCCCAATTCATTTTGTGCAAGGGAAGGTGGAAAAAAAACCAACAAAACACATTAAGAGAAAAATATGTCTGGTCAGGGGAGGAATATTCAGGAAGAACAGGAATGCGGGTATGAAACAGCAAGAGGTTTCCTTGCTACTTTAGTTCCAAATATGTTTTTTCTGTAGGAATTTGTGATTTTAAAAAAAACCCACTGAAAACCAAACCAAAGACCACCACATACATTGGAACACGTGTGTGTTATGAAACACAAATTCACATTTTAATGGCTGCCTACCCACAGCCGAGTGTTTCTCAACAGAGGAAGAATAAATTCACACATCTGTGCATGTGTTCAAATACAGAAGTAGCAGAAATATCTCTCCAATTTTCTCGCTTGGAGAGCCTAGGGACTCCTAAACTGTGATTTTTGGTGGCTGGTGGCCTACAGATCACTTAAAGTGCTCAGAAAACCGAGGAGACTGCCTGGTTTTCGCTGTTAGTTTTTATTAGCAGGAGGTGAAAAAACCAGTTGAAATACCTGATCACATTTCTCCTGCATATAGTGGGTTAGGCAAACCCAAGACCTTTGCCTGCAGCTGCCCCACAGCCCACTCAAAGGCAATAACTGTGTAACAAGAGTCCTGTGCTTCCAATAATTTGTCACCAAGAGGTTCTGTCACAGGGCCATGACACAAGACCTGCCCCAGAACTGAGCAGCAGCACAGCAGGGAGGGGAGAGAAAGGGAAAAAAATGCACTTTGAAAGAACACACACCTAAATCACAACAGTGGGAAGGGCAAGAATAAGGAGTTCCAGTGAATGTATGAGTATATAAACATTTCAACATGGAAAGATTAATGACAGAACTTAAACATAAGTAGCAAGTCATTGTCATGGTGAAAAGGAAGTCCAGCATCAGAGTAATGTGAATGAGATTAACGACAGTAATAACACAACCATCTAGTTTTCAACAAGAATTAAACTGCTCAGTCTTAATTTTCAATACTATTAAGAAAGGCTGCCTGAAAAGTTTTTATGATTTGTAATAAGAAGATTGTGTCTCCAGCTTCCTTGTTAGGCAGATTAACCACCTACTGCTCCCGTGTAAAGTGGCCAAAAGCCAACTTCTCACCCCCCTGGGTCCAACTGTGCTATTACAGCCTGAGAAAGAATATTCCTTAATCCTAGGGCTGGCAGTCTGAGAGCTGTACTTCAAGGAAAACCAAAAGCAGGACTAAAAGATACATTTTTAAAACACCAGAACTTTTTTTAATGTAAACCACAAAGTACATGGAAGATGCTCATTCTGCATTAGCTGAGTGTCCTTCAAAAATATAATTTCTTAATATATACATGAACTTAGAGAATCTGCATCTTGAAAAACACACCTCTGCCATTTTGTCAAGGCCATCATGACAAATCTTGCAGTCTGCAAAGCTGGGTTAAGCTTAGGCTAAACTACTACCATCTTCTGTATCAGAAACCTAACTTAGTATCAAATAAAAGGGTATGAAGTCGTTAGAATAACATCAGTGTTAAAATTAAATACACATCATATCCAATTTGGCATCTCTAAACTATCTAGTGCAAGCCCACACATATTATGACCAAAGACCTGTAGCATCTCCAAAAGAGTTTAGATTTGAAACCTTCATCACAGAGTATTTTTGTAAGTCCAAATGAAGAACACAACTTTGATCAAAGTAATGGTAATTTTACCAGAATTTATAGTTAAAGGTATATTTTCAGCTCAGTTCTGTCAGATACCACGTTCTCAGTGGTTTCTAAGCAACAATATAACTGAAAAACACCATAGTTCACAAGCTCTTGTATCACATAAGCAGGGAAATGGGAGAAAGGCACAAAACAGTCTGCTCAGTAGCTATTCTGAAAGTCTTGGTCTCTACAGCAACTGTGGGATTAAACCATAAAATCTGAGATGTCAACACATTTTTTAAACAGCAATTAGCTAAGTAACTATCAAAGGAACAAAGGATTCTTTAGGCTCATTTAACAAACGCCCCTCTAATTCCCTTGGAAAAAGTTAATGAAGAAAGATGTCTTTGCCTTTGCAACAAAGTAGATTTTTAACCAGAAGAGCAATGTACCCACCACTACTGTTTGTCCAAAATATTCTGCAGAAAACTCTTGCCACTAATGTGCAGTCCCTTAGTAATAAATATATTCAATTCACTTCCATTGGAAAAAAAAATCTTTAGGAAGAGCTATTTGCTATTAAATGTCAGCCATTATCTGTATATACATCACTGACAGAGCTGTTCAAATATTTTCTTTAAGTGCTTATTATTCTCCCTCCTTTTTAAAAGATCAGAATTGGAAGAACAGAACAGGCTTTTGAATGTCCTCGGAGGGAAAAACGTTTTAATTTAAAAAATGTTTGCAAGCTCAGCACACAAAAATAAAGAACAGTTATTTATGTAACATAAGAAAACCAAGCAGATTCATGGCAGGTCAGATTAAGGTCCACCCAGTGCATCAATCCTTTTTTTCAGCTGCCATGGTAGGAATGGGTGCTTAGGGAATTCTGTGCTCGCCTTGTTTTCATACCAGTCTCTCATCTATGTACTTGGAACAATCTAAGTTTTAGTTCTTCCTGCACCCAACATTCATGCAGAGGATGTATTGTTATGTTTAACAGCCTTTAATGGATTTCTCTTTCACATCTAATTGCTTTTTGAACCCGTGCCAATTCTTGGTACCTACCTCACCAAGTTCCATAATTTAACTATGCAGTTTAGGGGTGGTGGTGCAGCCTTTGTTTTACAACCACTGCCTGACAACATGAGAGCTAAAGAGCATCAAACGAACATAGAAAAGACAGAGAGACTCATCATTCTTTATTCATCCCCTCCACACCATCTTATACTTTTACAGATCATTATTCCATCTTCCTCCTCCTGTTTTCTGTTCAGACAGAAGAAATTATGATCTATTTGATTACTCATTATGAGGAGACATAAAATAGCTTCCGCTTACTTACTGGAACTCGAGGTAGAGAGCACTGACTGCAATAAAAACCTGTCAATGTTAGAAAGTAAGGATACTGCCAATACCATGGACAGACTGAAGCTTCAGCCCATGGCACAGAATTTACTAAAATATGAACAAACCCCAGTTTGTGTTACACAAAAAGACAGGATTTTCAAGATCTGGACACTGCTGTTCCAGGCAGAAGAAAACTGAACATGCCTGACTGCTTTTTTTAAGTGAAAGAAAGAAGCTGAAAGGCTTTCAGGGCAGACAGAAAGGTATTTGCTCACTGACACTCACCTTCATTGTATGGCTGGGGATTGCCAATAGTCCCACCAACCTGATCAGCAGTTTGCAGGACATTTAAATCCATCAGGATAACCACTCTCCTACAACACAGAACAGACAGCAATAAAGACTTTCACTGCCTCTGCAAGTCCATCCCCGAATATCCTTTGCAGCAGGTGAGAGAACCAACCATTAGAGGCAGATTCTTTGGATGAAGGCTCTGGAAGACAAAAGCTCTCCACTGTCAACTAAGCCCTCTCTTGAGGGACAAGTAAGCTTGAAACAATATCACACTGCATCAAGAACAGATGATGGCAGGCTAAACAGGCACAAAAAAATAGCTTGGAACAAATAATGTTTTAAAAGTATCAAAATTATACCACATTTTACAAGAGAGAATATATTCCCTGCCTCCTCCACTCAAAAAACCCCACTGAATAAAAAGAATACAAACCTCAGTTCACATCCTGCTAGACATATACATATTTTTTCTGTCATAGTTTCACCTTCTAATTTTGCAGTATCCTATCCCCTCGAATTTTCCTCCTATTTCCTCAAATTTTAATAAAAGACCAGATTCCACAACACCTAAGTGACAAGATACTTTCACTGTTGCTGTTCCACAGCAGGTAATTTTAAGGAAGCTTTGTACAAGTATTTGGAGTATTCCAGCTGGAGTTGAAGTATTGCAACTGGAAACTTTTTATTACTAAATCACTGTACTAGATATACCAGATCCCACCAGAGTCACATTCTGCAATTTATTTCTTCTGTTACTGGTGCTGTGGACTTTCCCTCTTGCACCCTAAAGCCTGAATATTTTCAGATAATCCCAACCAAAAGCACTTGGCCTCTGCTTAGTCACAAAGGACAGAGTGCCCACTAATGCAGCTGCCTTTCTGTAGAGCTGTACTTAAAGAAACACAAATACCTTCCATCCTTCAGGCTGTTGACAATGAACCTGTTCACCTGGCAAATACACCGGGCTGACAAGCGTTCCTCTTCCACCAGGGAGTTCAGCTGTGTTGCCAACATGAATGCTGCAGGAAGAGAAGCAAACATGAAACAATTCCCACACAGGGCAGCCTTAAAAGGGGCTGCCATGGCTGGCCACAATTTTTTCAGCCAGTCAAGCATTGCACTGGAGTTACACCTTGCTCAGTTTAAGACAAACAGTGCAACTGCTAAGAAGCCACCAAAACTGAGCATAAACTATGCTGTATCTATTCCCCAGACTTCACAGTGCAGTGGTATCTAGGATGACTGTATATCAAAGAAGTGAAAGAAAGATTAAGTTAAGTTACTCTAAAATCACTGTTACACGTATAAGTTTCTGTATTTTCATTATACCCTGCAGCTTAAATTTCACAAAGTTCCAGAAGACAAAGATTTCACCTAAAGGACAAAATAAAATTGCCCAGTGTAAGCCCCATTCTCCTTAAATATTCATCTCACCGCTCTGCACCCAGTCACTAGACCAGAAACTTCATCATTCTTAGCACCTCCACTCTTACAAAAACCTCCCTGCAGCTTGTCATACTCACAGGAGAGCGTGTTAACCCCATCACTCATCAGCACTCGGTAACGTGGGGGCCCCGTTCCTGTAGCAATAGCCCGTGTATTCTGTGGGGGAAAAAAAACACCCAGGTTGTTAGTTCACATCTGTTCGGAAACTTTTCAAAATCAGCAAGTGACACTCCCTGCAAATGACTCACCTACCCAGCTTTGTCGAATGCTAATATTAACGGCATAGCACAGATAATGTAAAACAAAATTAAGAGAACTAAAAGTAGAGCAGCCTTGCTCGCCTCCTCTGCAGAGGAAGTCTGGCTGCACTCAGGAGCCCACACGCAGTCGGCGAGGGGCTGGCACAGGAGGGAAGGGACAGTACTCACGATGACTTGAAGCACAGGCTTGGAGACGGCCTCCCCCTGCAATATGGCCTGGAGAAACGAAAGAGACCCTCAGAAAGGTGCCATCACCTCCGTCAGGAACAGAACCAGTTACACCACAGTTACAGAACCACAGAGTCAATGAGGTTGGACCTCTGAGATCATCAGGTCCAACTTATGAAGGACATGTGGAGTTGAGGGGGAACTGCCGTGGAAGAGCCAAGGACCCAGGTATGGCCGTCACCGCTGGACCAGGACCGGGACCAGCCCCCCCGGGACCAGGCCCAGTCCCCCGGGACCAGGCCCCGCTTCGGGCCTGGTTCTCCCCTCAGGACCGGGCCGGATTCGATGCCCAGGCCCGGCCTTCACCCCCCACCCTGACCAGGACCAGGACCATCCCAGCGCACCCCGAGCCGCTCACCGCGATGGCCCCCTCGCTCAGCCGCACGCTCATGGTGCCGCGTCCGCCGCTGCCGCCAAACGCTGCCGCCAAATCCTCCCGCCGCCGCCGCCACCACCGCCTCCTTCCGGCGCCTCCTTACGCCACACGGCGCGTCACCCGCCAGCACCGCGCTCCTATTGGCTGTGCGGCGCCGTACGGCGGAAGTCTCCCTGTATTCCTTGTACGGATGCTGCTGGGCGCCGCCATGGCGGTGGCGGTGAGGGCGCTGCCGGTGGCGCGGTGGCGGTGATGGCGTTGCCGGCGGAGGAGTGGCAGGGCCGCGCCGCCCGGCTTTGGGCCGCGCTGGACCCGGCGCTGCGGGAGTGGCTGGCGGCGGCTTCGCTTCACGACGCGGTGCGGCTGGGCTGCGACCTGCTCCGGTGAGCTGTGGGAGGGGCGGGTCCAGGGCAGGGCAACGAGGGTGGTTGAGGGACCTCATTAATGCGTATAAATATCTAAAGCGGGGGTGTTAAACGGTGAACCAGGCTCAGCTTGGTGGTACCGAGCATTAGGACACGAGGCGACGGGCAGAAGTTGATGCACAAGAAATTCCAGCGGGGAAAGTTCCAAAACCTGAGAGGAGGTTGTAGCCTCAGGTGAGGATCGGCCTCTACTCCCAGGCATCTGGTGATAGGACAACAGGACATAGCCGTAAACTTCACTAGGGGAGGTTTAGCTTGGGCATTAGGAAGAATTTCTTCACAAAAAGAGTGAGTGGATATCTGAATGGGCTGCCCAGGGAGGTGGTGAAGTCACCGTCCGTGGAGGTGTTCAAGGAGAGTGGACGTGACACTTTGTGCCATGGTCTGACTGACAGGGTGAGGTTTGGCCATAGCTTGGACTCGATCTCAGGACTTTTCCAACCTAAGTTGATTCTGTGAACATGAGGAAAAATGTCTTCCCTGTGCAGTGACCACACACTGGCACAGATTGCCCAGAGGGTTTGTTGAGTCTCCTCACTGGAGATATTCCAGAACAGTCTTGACACAGTCCTGCCCCATATACTCTGGGATGACCCTGGTTGAGCAGGGAGGTTGGACCAGACGATTCCAGCCTGATTCTGCCGTGCTGACCCCGTATCCCACAGGACCAAGGAGGAGGAGGAGGCAGCCCTGGTGCGGTTGTGCCGCCGGGTGTGCACGGACAAGGAGCCAGCGGCCGCGAGCTGGTACCGGGAGCAGGGAAACCGGGAATTCGGGCGGCACCAGTACCAGGCAGCCCTGAGGCTCTACTCAAAGGTAGATGTGGCATGAGGGGATCCCAGGGAGGGGGTCCCACAGCCCTTCATGTCCAAAGGGGTCCTGTGAGGGGATCCCCAGGCAGGGAGTTCCACAGCCCCTCACTGCTGAAGTGCTCCTGCGAGGGAATCCCCAGGAAGGAGGTCCTGCAGCCCCTCATGGTTCAGGGGATCTTCAGGAAGGGGGTCCCACAGGTCCTCACAGCCAAAGGGCTCCCATGAGGGGATCCCCAGTGAGGGGGTTCTGCAGCCCCCACTGAGAGGGTCCCATAGGGATCCCCTAGGCAGCAGCAGTTCTCTGGTCTCCACAGGCAGCATCCCACGAGCCCCCCGGCAGCCCTGAGGTGTCCGTGTGCTTCGCCAACCGCTCCGCTGCCCTCTTCCACCTGGGGCACTTTGAGGTAAGTGGGGCCAGGGCAGCACCCACCCCCCACCAGGGTTCTGGGTGCCTCCAAGGTGTTTGGTTGTTAGAATAAGAGGCAGTAAATCAGTGTGCTTCCCAAGCTGTGCTTGAAGCATCCATCATTCAACTTTCTGAAGGGTTCCTACCTTGGTTATGCACATGGAATTTGCTGATTAACACATAGAACGTTTTTATGAGACTGTCTTAGGTGGAATGAAAGAGCAGGAGCTGGTGTTCAAGTCCATTTAAAAGGCCCTGTCTTTGCCCCTAGGTTTGTTTGGAAGATATTGCCAGGGCTGAAGGCCATGGCTACCCAGACAGGCTTCTGCCCAAGGTCCTGCTGCGGAGAGCCGAGTGTCTGCTGTGCCTGGGGAGGTTACAGGATGCACAGGATGCCCTCAGAGTGGTGGAGAGTAAAATTGCTGTGGATGGACTCATGACTAGTTCTGCACACCAGACACTGCTAAAAAAATTAAGTCAACTGAAGATGAAATTACATGAGAAACAGAGGTGTCCAGAGCCTGCACGAGAAGCATGTGGTGACATTCCAGGGAAGTCAGAGCGGTGGGAAGAGAATGTCAGTATTTCAGGTGCATCTTCATCTTTAAGCTTGAATTTTGACACAGAGAGAGGACGTCACTTGGTGGCCTCCCAGGACATCGTGCCAGGACAGAGCCTGTTGAAAGAGGAGGCCTTTGTGAGTGTGCTCTGCCCTGGGGAGAACCTTCCTCTGCAGGGTGGTGAGACAGCATGGGACACTGGAGCCACTAATGCAGATCTTTATTGCCACCGTTGTCTGAGGCAGCTCTTGGCCTCTGTGCCTTGTCAGGGGTGCAGTTATGCCAAGTACTGCAGCCAGCACTGTGCAGATGTGGCATGGGAGCAGTACCACAGGACAGAGTGTTCCCTGGGAGCGCTGCTCCTCACACTGGGGGTTTTCTGCCATGTGGCCTTGAGGACTGTCCTGCTGGCAGGGTTTGCAGAGGTTAGCAGGCTGGTGGGGTGGTCCCACGGTGGGGACAAGGACCTTCAGAACCCTGAGGCAAGATGCAAACCTCTCAGTGAGGCACCAGATGCAGGAGCTGGTGCCAGAGGCATCCCTGGCTGTGACAGCAATGGTCAGTACCAGAGTTCTTACCAAGCTCTGTTCCACCTTTTACCCCACATTGAGCAGCACAGCCCTGAACACAAGTTCCTCTGCACGCTGAGTGTAGTAGCTATATGCAAACAGCTGCAAGCAGCTGGCCTGGAGGCTGCTGTTTTGAGTCAGGAATCCCCTGAGCAGTGCCTCAAACCAAAGACATCGGAGAAAACCTCGGATGAGTTGTCTGCAGAGCTGAAGACTGTGGCAGAAGCAATGCTGAGGCACGTGTTGCAGCTGCAGTGTAATGCACAAGCAATCACTGTAATGCAGGAGCTGGGTAAGAGAAAAAGCTTTTAAGCCCTACTGTGTTGTCACAGAATCACAGAATGGTTGGGGTTGGAAGGGATCTCTGGAGATCGTTCAGTCCAAACCCCCTGTCAAGGCAGGGTCACCTGGAGTAGGTGACACAGGAATGTGTCCAGGTGGGTTTGGAATGTCTCCAGAGCTCCCTGGACAGCCTGTCCCAGTGCTCTGTCACCCTCAGTGGAATGAAGTTCTTATGTTGGGGTGGAACTTCTTGTGGTTTAATTTATGACCATTACTATTTGTCCTGTCACTGGGTGCCACTGAAAAGGGTCTGGCACCATCCTCTGACACCCATTTTTGAGATATTTGTATGTAGTGATGAGATCCACTCTCAATCTTCTGTTCTCTAGACTAACCAGGCCCAGCTGCCTCAGTCTCTCCTCGTAAGAGAGATGCTCTGTGGCCTCCACTGGACACTCCCCAGTAGCTCCTCTTTCTTGTACTGAAGAGCCCAGGACTGTCCTGTCCTTGCTCATCTTGCTTGTGTGAAGTGAAGAGATTGAATTATCAGCTGTAAAAAGCTCCCATTGCAGATGGAAATTACTTGTTTAAAATTTAATGGCCTGTCCCATGCTGGCCTGTTGTTTGGTGCACATGCAGAGTGTGGTTAGCTGTTATTTATTGCAGCAATATACCGGGAACCATTCTTCTGCTGCTTTCTGTGCTTACTGCAGAAATTGTGTGGGTTTGTGAGCATTCAATCTCAACCTGCTTGGTTTTTCTCTGTCTTCAGGGCCTGGAGATGGGGCTGTTGTAAATAAGAAGCCTGTGAGGTTGGCAACAGCCTTCTTCCCTGTCCTCAGCCTCCTGAACCACTCGTGCTGCCCCAATACCAGTGTGTCATTTAGTGGGACAGCTGCTACTGTCAGGGCATCACAGCCAATCCCACGTGGCCAAGAGGTTTTCCATTGCTATGGTAAGCCCTGCCTCTGTGTTTGTCTCAAGGAACAGACATCATTCACCTCTCCTCGGCATGCTGACTGCTCTTAGTATCATAATTCTCATGTAATGTTGCCAAAGTCTTGTTTATCAGCCTTGATCAAAGACATCAATTCAACATATGAGCCCAGTGTTAGGTTTTCAGTCTCCAGTCATGTCCTCTCCAAAATATATCTAGTCTCAATTATAACAAAGATCCCTTTATTCTGGTATTAAGGACTGTGCCTGCTGAGAGATTTCTACCCTTGCCATCCCTTTGCAGGGCCTCACCGGTGTAGGATGGGGGTTGCTGAGAGACAACAGCTTCTCAGGCAGTATTTCTTTGAGTGTCACTGTCAGTCGTGCCTCGAGGAGTTAGAGCCTGATGTCAAGAGCGTGGTGTCCATGAGGAATTCATTCTGCTGTCCCAAGTGCCAGGCTCAAATGCAGGTAGTTCTTCCATAGTTATGATTGTGGAACTTACTGGAGTGTGTAATGTTTGGGTCTGAGAAAGCCAAGAGTTAAAGACTTCAGTTTGATGCCTGCTCAAAAGCCAAAAGCCCCTGTGGAGTCAAGACAGTATCTCACTGTTTGTTATAAAATCAAATGAGCTGATAACAATCTACAAAAAATCAGTTTTTTTAATGAGTACAACTGAGAAACAATATAGCATCTTCATAACACAATACAGAGCTAATGCAGATGGGAAGTGTGGAATGTGAGCAGCAATGATCACGGGTGATTTCCACAGGGGGAAGAAGACACACTTTGTTGTTCAAATGAAGCCTGTGCAACCTCAGCCAGCAGAGAGAACCTGTCCTGCCGTTTACAGGACCTTCAGCAACAAATCCAGAAAGCTTCAGACCTGCTGAGTGCCAGGAAGGCTGGTAAGGCTCAGCTTTCTGCTCTGAGGTCAGGAGCTGAGGAGCTCAGTCGGGGCAGGAACCATGAGATGGCACTGTTGCTCATGTCATTGGGGTCCTATGACGTGTGGCCTGGTGGCCCTGGGGACTTGAGCTTTAGATTTTTTATACCCCGGATCCAGGTTTAATCTAAGTCACACATTGTTCCATAGTCAAGGAATTAAATAAAAAGATATCAGGGTAACATTGGAGTTGGGCATTCCCAAGCCTTGTTTTCCTGGAGGAAACTGGGCCAACACTAAGGGTAGAATAAGCAGAGGTGCAGATGAGGTCAATGTTGAATCTTAACCAAATCCCAATTAGCTGTGTAATGTGCAAAGAAGAGATTGGATTGATTTTATTTCGTGGATCATGGAAAACTGGAGACTGGCCATAGGGTGAATTTTATAACCTGTTTTTTATAGATCAGGCTATCAAAATGCTCCTGAAATGTCAGATGGATGCTGGAAGCTTCTTGTCTCCAGAGCATTTGCTGATGGGAGAGATGGAGGATCATCTGGCACAGGTCTATGCAACTCTTGGTATGGCATTTTCTTTTCACTATCTCATGTTTCTTGAACTTTAAATTTAACATGACTAGCTTTTTCTTGGACTGGCCCTTTCATTTTTTCCATAGTTTTGACATCAGGGCTCTCAGAAAGACCAAAACTCTGTTCCCAGTGAACAGTACTGTGATCTCATGTTCTTTTAGATTCCCTGTCCTGGTTCTGTGGATGTAGTTCATCACATTTTGCACAATGTTGTCACATCCTTTGGGTGGCAGTGGCTCTAGGAAGTATTTATTCATTTCTCTTTTTTTGTTTTGTTTTGTTTTTCCATCAGGGAAGTGGCAGGAAGCAGCCAGACACCTGAAGAAGAGCATTGAGATTGTGGAAATGCATCACGGGCCATCAAGCGTAGAAACAGGTCATGAACTTTTCAAGCTGGCACAAATCCTCTTCAATGGGTGAGTTTGGTTGCATCCTCTGTCCCTCCCCTGCACCACCCCTGTGTGTCTGACACAGTATCAAGGCAGGTGGTCCTTGGCACCTTGAGGGTGTCTCACAGGACATGGGGCAGTCTGGCACAGCTACCAAAGTTGGCCATTACACAACTGCAAAACCCCACTGGGGTTCCCTTATACCTCATTACACTCTTTGGACCTGTTTCTCTGCTTTGTGCCTGTCTGTTTTTTTTCTTCTCCCTGGCTCAGTTTATTCCCTGTCCAACTGTTTTATTTTGTCAACTCATCAACTTTGCTGTTTATACCTCAGTTGTATAATGTTGCTGACATCTTCTCAAAGGAGGGAATGAAATCCTCTTGCTTTATTGGTAAGGCAATCCCCTGACTGCTTCTCAAAATCTTCTCACAACAATTCCCTTTAACTGAATTAATTTGAGCCGGAGCTGCAGTGAGGAAGTAGTGGGTACCTCTATACCCAAAGACAATGTTTTCAGGTTTTGTTCATCTCCTTATTTTTCCCTCCCTCTTATCCTCCCTTGGCAGCTGAAACACACAATTTACCTGCTGCTGGGAGGCAGGGGAGGGTGGGATCTGTACCCCTGAACAAGTTTAGGTTTTAGTTAGGGAGGGCTTTAAGGTTGTGTAAGTCAGGAAGCTGAACTGAGTATTTTGCATGCTCTGTTCTTATTATCTTCCTGTTTCAGATTTGCAGTTTCTGAAGCTCTGAGCACGATTCAAAGAGCGGAGGGGATTTTGTCAGTGCACTTTGGTCCTCAGAGTGCTCAGATCCAGGAACTACAAGAGATGAAGGCCTGTCTGTCAGAGCTTCCCAGAAACATCCTTCAGAGGACTTAATTTCCCTGTCAAAGGAAGCTGCAATGTGATCTTTCATCAAAGCTAAGTGTCATGTGGTAAGGTAGTCATGTAGTACAAGCTGGAAAATCATGTGTAACAGCAACTTGAATGAAGTCTTGAAATGCTCTTTAGTGAGACTGTTGTAAATAAAATGACCAATTCTAACGTGAGAGGTCTGTGTGTGGTATGGTGGGAATAGAGGCTGTTGTATAATTTCTATGTGTGGGCTGGAAGCAAATGTTTGAGTTGCTTGTGTGTGAGGTGTGACTCTCCCCTGAGTGGTACCCTGAGCATTATGAACATACAGTCATCCAGAGCACGCTGCCTTCTATTTTTAATGCTGTGAAGCACTTTTCTTCTTGCCAGTGTCAAATGGAAGTGGTTGGAAGGGGTGAGGCAACAGGCTGGGAAGTGCAAACTTATGATTTATGATAGAGAGCACTGCAGAACTTGGAGGTGATGAGGGATTCAATATCAACAGCTGGTGTCAGGTTGGAAAACAGGAGAGGGAACAATGCAGTATACACCAGACAGATACTGCTCGCTTTCAGAACACAGAACTGCATTCCTCGTCTGGGGAAATTGGGAGGGAAGGCATAGGATGTAGGCAGACAACCTTTCAAGGGAGAATACTTGGGCTTGCTGAGATTAATAGCAAAAGCTCTTTTATTGCAGCATGAAGGCGTAAGATTTGCAAGTTGTGTCTTTGTGCAGCAGAGCAGGGAGCCAGTATCCCTCCCAAGATCACCCTTTCCATTTGGGCCCTACCATTGCAGATTATTCTGAAGGGATCTAAACACCCCTGGGATCCAGGATCTTGCCAATGAAGAGGAGGGTTCCAGTGGTATCATCTCTCAGTACAAGGAGGAAAGGTCTGTCCACATGATATTCTATGGGGAAGGTCAGACGAGCAGCATTGGTCCCAGGGTTTGGTGTGGATCTTTCCCCATCCTCACTAAGCTCCAGCATTGCCTTGTGTTGCACATGAGATAATTTAAGAGGTTTGGCAGAAATCTTGGAGAAATCAGGTGATGTGAAAAGTGATTGGAGCCCTGGAAGAAAGAGAGAAAATTCCATTAGCTGAAGGCATGGATTGCAGAAGGGGGAGCAGCACTGCTAATGCTGTGACCCAGGAGGGCACAGAGCTGCTTGGGCTGAGTTTATTGGGAGAACAGGGAAGAGCATCCATCTGTTTGTACTGAGCTTCACTCTCTCAGTTTCAGCAGCATTGTATGTGTTTGGTGGAAAGATGTGATAAAAAGCTGACAAGTCCTGCATAAAGGTGATTTAATTGCTGGTGAAATCTCCACACACTGGCCTAACTAACAACCCACCAGCTTCATCTTCTGAGAGCAGGAAGCAACTTGCCCACTGCTTTGAGTGCTAGCAGCCTGTGAAGGGGGTGTGATGTACATACTTGTCTCCTTTAGTGTGCTGCCAAGGGCCTCTTCATAGTTCAGCTTTAGTTTAGGCAGGCTTAGCACAGCATGGACTGTCTTCAGCTCCTTGTCTACATCGTGGACAAACTCTGAAGTGAGGCTTTCCTCAATCAGAGTCATGTTCTGGGTCACCTTTGTAGGCAGGAAGAACATGGCACTGATTCCCTCTGTCAGGGGCAGCTGGGCAATCTGCAAGGCCAGAAATGAGACAGAGATAAGAAAGGGTCACATCAATACTAAAGTTTTACACATCCTGTACAGACAGAGGCCTGATTCTCAGGCTGGAATCTCAGCCTTTTCAGTTAACATTTGCTCTTCTTCCCTGTTTGCTTTTATCTGATGTGGTGCTTCCTGACCCTTCTGGCTTTCCCCCCAGGCTTTCATCCTTCCTTGCTGCACTCTTCCTGCTATGGAAGTGCTCTCTCACCTGTTGAATCATCCAGCATTGCTTTGGGAGATTCTCACTGGAACACCTTTGAGCTCATGCTACAGGGAAAGACTGGTTGAAAGAGGCAGAAAAGTTTTGAGAGGTGTGCCCTGCCCTTCTTGCCCAACTTTGAGTCAAGCAATACAGACTGGTAGGACCTGGGCATTATTTAAATTTTGGACTGTTTGTCAGATAGCCGTAAGAATATCCTAAGAATCAACAAACTGCCTTTCAAAACAGGGATTGCCAAACTAGCTGATGGGAGGAGCAGGGCTGTCTTCTGGAATGGGTTAACAGGGAGGTGTAGGTGAACCTGCTCCTCAGTAGCTTTAGGAGATCTTAGGCAATATTTTCTCTCTGACCTTGCAGTTGAGTTCTGAGTCAAAACCGTATCGCAGGATGGCCTTGGGGTCTGACATCATGGACACCTTCACAGTTCTGAACTCATCCAGATGGAAGTCCTTCAGGGCAGTTTTCTTGGTGTCAAACTTGGTTTTCCATGTCCCTGTTTTTTTAAGAGAGCAAATGGAGGATTTTCTGGAATAATAGCATATGAAACCAGTCTTATATCTGTGGCTGAATAATCTTGTGCTTTAATATACAGTATTTGTTCTTCAAGAGTTGAGGCATAACAGGGATAGAAGTAGACTGATTTGAGCTACTGATTTACTGCCATCTTTAGCCCCTCCTTTTCATCTGAGAATTGGCTGAATGGCAAATAAATAATCAAGCCAGTGGATGGGTGGAGTAGCTATTGGGAAGCTGATGTCTACTTATGTAATTACAAAACTATTTTAAAGGCTAACAGTTGTGTCAATGCATATAAAGTGCTTCTCTCTCCACCCTTTATTTTGCTCCTTGTCTCTAAGCAATAATTCTCCAGGACACTGGCTTACAGCATGTTTAAGAACAGCTCTCTAATATCAAACTGTTCCTTCTACACTGGTAAAAGGGCTCAGAACACTCTAAGTGTGCCTTCCCTAAATGGTAATATCCTGTCTGTGAATAGAGTTTTGTGAGCTTAAACGTTCTTCTCTGGTCTCTTACTGCAAACAGGTCACGGTTCAGCTTCCCAAGAGCAATAATTCCTCCCTCAGGACTATTTTTGTTCAGGTAGTGTGTGCTTTTTCTTCTTTACTAAACATTCTCTAACACTTTCTTCTCACACTCTGTCTCTTTGACAGTTTGTTTGCTTTATTGGAAGTGAGAGCATTCCTTCACAACTCCTCTAACACTTAATGCTTAATGGAGTCTTTCTGTATCCAAGTACACAGCATTCTTACCCTTGAAGAAAGCAGCCCCAGCAAGGAGAATGCTGACATCTGTGGGCATGTCCTTCATGAACCTCATAATCCTTCCCTTTGTCTGCTGTCGGACCCAGTTGTTGATTTCTTGGAGGTCTAACTGGGTGTTGCCACTCAGTGCCCTCAGTCTCATCTTGTAGGACTTCTCGAGTTGACTGTGAAATCCAGGCCTTGCCCTGAGTCCTGGGGAATAAAAACATGGATACTGCAGCTAGCTCTCTTATCAAAACAATCTCAAGGCAGCAGGTTGCAGTCCAAAGCCCAGCAGCAGGTCTCTCATAAAATATCTGGGGCTGTGTGTCTACAGAAACCTGCTTTGAAGAAGAATATCTGAAGGCACATTGAGGAAACTGATCCAAATCCTACAGCCACCCATGCTGGAATATGGGATAACTGTCTTCTGAAAACTGAAACTCACTTCTGAAAAAGGAGATAAGAACTGAAGGCTTGGACACAGCAGTTCCTACATCAGCCTTTCTTCTTTCTCCAGCCTGCTTTATAAGTACAGCTTACTCAACCTATTGGATTCTTGGAACCAGCAGGCTCCAAAAGATAGCTCTTAGCTTTCTCAGCAGATGTTTATTGCATGCCAGAAGCAGACATTTCAAATAGTTCTGCAAGGAATTAAACAAAGGAATATGGCTGAATGTTATCACAAATAGAAAATGTGATCTGTGGTTCCTGGAAGCCAGCAACACCTGCCAGACAGCCTGGAGTGAAGGCAAAATTTTCAGCAAGTTCCTTTTAGGTCTTCTGTGAGTTAACTGTTCTGTCACCAATGTCTTTGTGTGCATGCCTGGTCTTTTATTTAAGTGCACACAAACTTGCCAGGCTTTTTCTGGAGCAGCAAGAGCATTCCATGCCCTGTCTGCATCCTGGCTCAACAGGATGTCAGAGCCAAAGCTGTTAGTGCTGTGTTATTCAGTGCATATCTATACACACCTAAATAACTATTGCTGATGGTTATTTAGGTAAAATTTGATACAGGGGAAGAAGGACTTTTTACTTTTCTCCAGGATGATCCGGGAGGCACTTTTCATGCTCTTCTCTGGTCCAGTCACACTGCTCAGGAGGTCCTTGTAGGTGTCGTGGACCTCAGCCTTGTTGAGCAGATCGTAGAAGAGGGCGCGAGAAATCACATCTTCGGTTCGTTCTCCAGCCCCTGCCAACACCAAGGAAAACGTGAGGGAAGGCCTGTCAAGCCAAATGAGGAAATGGGGCAGAGAACTCACCAAGTGAGAGACCAGAAAGTGCAGTAGCCAGGCTGAATGGAGACAGCAGCACGTTGGCCGTGGCTGTCCGGCTGGACTGCTGGCGGTACAGGTCGTAGCCAAAGTTGGACACTGCAGCTGCCAGCTTGTTCACAGGGCTCTTGTAGAATGGATCTTCCTCTTCCTCACCAGTGTTGCCTCCATCAGCTGTGGCAGAGTTCTAGCAGGTACAGAGAGTGCTTTGGTTAGACTTGCAGTTGTGATAAACACTTCAAAGGCAAACAACTGCAGATACTCTCCTGTAAGCTACAGAAATAGTGGCTTATAGAAAGTGTAGGAACAGTTACTTTAAGGTGTCCCAGTAAAGCCAAAGGCAGCCCTGAATTTGAAATCCACTATTTCTGCCACGTGGTCATCCCCTGATGTAACTACTGTGGTTTTGTCTAGGTAAAGCAGGAGTTAGTCTCATTATGTGGCTAAATAAAATCCTAGTAATTTAGGAGGGTAGTGCTTAATCCTTCAGTAAGAATCTGTAAAATTAAAATACCTGGTCCACATCTCTCTCCCTCACTCTCTGCATATTGTCTCCTACTCACCTGCTCAGTAGCTAAGTTCTGGGTTCTGCTTGGGACAGTTAAGAGACCCAGGAAAAGGAGAACCACTGGAATCTGCATGCCTGAACCTGCAGAGTAAGAATATGACAGAGTTTGAGCAACCAGGTAAATACATTTCTACCACTACCATTCATTGTACCTGGTTGTGACAGGAACTGCAGTGACAGATGCTGCTGGTTGTCCTTCTAGTTGTGAAACACACACCTGATCCGAGCCAGGTTTTCTTCTCTACTTGAAAGTATTCAGCCAGGCTGGCCCCAGTGACTTTAAAATTGGGCAAGTACATGGTGTGGGTGTGCCTGAGCACAAAAGCAGATGTGTGTGGCCCAAACCACACTGATGCTGGCAGTTACTGAGTGCCAAGGTCCACAAAAGCACCAAATAATTTCTTCTAAAGTTTTAGGTTTTAAAATATTCAAGACTTCACTTATAAAAGGTATCAAATCCATATTGTTGAAGGCAACACTAACTGGTTACTGCTCTGCTATACAAGTTACCTGCCTTGGGCAGTAGTTGGATGTCTCTTGTGTCTTCATGTACCTATGTCCATCTTTTGCTTATTATTTGCAATTTGATATAGTAAAATAGAAGAGCTTTCTTAAAAGATAATAAGGAAAGGGGCTGGGAGTAAATACCTAATGCTGGGCCAGACCTAGAGAAGTGAAGGCAGAGCTTGGCTTATTCAACATTTTTCATGGAGGTGGGAGGAAAGTACCAAACTGCCCAAAGCTGTTCCTTCTGTGGAATCCACTTTTCATCACTCCAGGACTGGGATATGTGGCCCTTCCAGACAGATCTGTCTGGTGCAGAGGGCAGTGAGTAACCAGGGTTTTGCTGTGGGTAAACCAGAGCTACTGAAGTGTCCTGCCCCCGAGAACAGACGCCACTGAGGCTGGTCTGAAGCAATGTTTAGATAGATTCCCAGAAATTAAAGGAAGAGGGTTGTATTTAACTAACCTCTGTCATCCAGGCAACTAGAGAAATCAGAAAAAGAACATGTGTTTCAGATTAACTTCAGCTACAAAGAAAACATGCCTGCTGCTAGAAATACACGTGGCGACAAGAGCCCCAGTGCAAGACCCTGTTCAGGCAGAGTGAAAGGAGTTTGCTGTTTCCCTTTCCTGCCTTTTCTTCTTGAGGCAGCTCTCCCTTGGAGAAAAAGGCACCACAATGGAGGTTTTAAGTTTTCATCTCTGTTTAGGCAGTGCAACACAGACGTGGTACCCTCTTTTCCCTGTGCACTTGCATCCTGCAACCTGCTGCTATCCCAGCTGCTGAGTAGGTGAGGTTTCTGGTGCAGAAGATGTGGATGAAAATGATTTTCTATCTGGAACAAAGCAATGTGTTTGGTGGTATGACAGTGGATATGATGTTGGGATTGCTCCTATCATTACAGAGTTTTACAGTGAACAGGCACCACGCTGGAAGACAGATGACAGAAGCCTTGCATGAATCAAAGTTAAACAGGCCTTAGCGAGGGCTCTGTGAGGATGCCTGTACCAAGCTGTGCTCTTGCATGCTAAGAGGAAGAAGTTTGGCCCAGTTTAGTTTAGAGATGAAGGTTTTCCATGGAGCATAACCTTTTCTCTGAAGAAAAAAGAGTAATCTCAACACAACCTCTGCTTCCAGCTACACCGTGCTCCTGGGAGCATGAGAGCGGAGATTGGTTTTGCAGATTGTATTGTTTTTGCCAGTACTGTCACCAGCTTCATATTTCTCAGACTTTGCCAAAAAGCAATTTCCATTTTAAAAAGACAAAGCCTTTTGCGTTTGAATTGGCCTGAACATCTGGATTCTATTTGTATTTCTCTTAGCACACAGCCAGAAACGCAGAGAAAAGAATTTGGTTGGATCAGAGGTGGGATGGTTTCAGGCATGATATTAAAATCTGTGGCTGCCTTGAAAGAGAAGAGAAGGAGCAACAGTGTGTGATGTTACAGTCAAAAGGTACAGGAAGAAAACCTTGAGAAATGAGCTGAGAAGGAAATTTTGTGTCTGGGAATTGTTGATTTGGGAAGGTCTGCAGGTGCAAAGGAAATATTTTTCTCTCCATCCACAATGGTACGAGTCTCACATCATTTATAAACTCTTCTGACTTTGGAGGTGCTGCAAAATGTGACCCATGAGTTCAGACTGCTTGCTCTGCTCGTTCCACAGCACCAGCTCCTGAAGCATTCTGCAGCCATCAGCTCTAGGGGATTTGACTGTCATCAAACTTGTTACCATCTCAGAGAAAAAGTGTATTCCCAGTTGCAAAACAGATGCTTGAAAGGCAGAAAACCCACCCCAGTTCCCAAGCACAGCTCAGCCCCGGAGGCAAAGTTGGTGCTGGTGGCTCCTAGTCCTTGGTGAGGTCTTTGGTGGGAATCCCACCTGCAGGAGAACCATCCTTCCCATTTCCCAGGCCATCTGAGTGCTCCCCAGCCTCAGCCCCTGCCCTGTGCTCCCCTGGCCGCTGGCAGTGGCACGGGTGAGCTGTCCCTGGGCTGTCCCTTACCTGGGGCTCCTCTCGGCCGCTGCTGTCAGGGGCTCCCAGCGGGTGCGAGTCGAGGACAGTGCGGGCTTGGTGCAGCCACATCTGCTTTTTGCTGCTTCCCCCGGCCCAGCCTTCGGCAGGCTTCAGGTTACAGCTTCCCAGGGCTCTCTTAAAGTGCTCTGCTCCCATTTTCTGCTGCTGCCAGCCTCACGCTGAATTGCACTAATTTTTCAAGCCTTTTTTTTTTTTTTTTTTCCAAAACAAATGTATTCCCTGTGCTAAGGGCAGCCTGGTGGGTAAAGCACAGTTTGGAAAGGCACAGACTCCCTGCCCTGTTTGAGCAAATCTTTTATCCCAGCACTTTTGCCATAGGTCACGTCAGGGAATTTCTTCTGTCTCAGAGGTATGGTTAATGCAGCAGTGTTTAATGGATTTATGGATTTATGTCCAAGATTTAATGGAGAGACTTATAAAGTGGAAACAGGATTCTGTTGTTTGAGGCAGTTAAGGGTAAGGTGCTGGGAATTGCTTGGATTGAGTGATAGTTACTAGTTAACAAGAAGTCATTAACTGGCTTAAAATTTTTGGCTGAAAAGAAGAAGGCTAAAAGGCAAGGACTTGTTATAAAAAAAGATGAATTAAGAAAATCTGCAGCTTTCAGAATGATAAATTACATGGAGAAAGGAGAGGGACAGAGGAGATTCGTGACTACTCCCAATAGAAGGCTCAAGGGGAGCACCCATCCGTGCACATTTAAATCAAGGGAGTGTCTTTTTTAATGAGTATTAAATTGTAAAACTCATCATAACTAGATATTGCAGAAGATGAAAGATAAATAGACTTGAGGGTAAAAAAACCCAACCCAAGCCAAATTAGTGGAAGACAGGTCCCCTCAAGGGGGACAATGGTCGGATGTAACATCACACTCAGCAGCTGAGCAGCACAGCCAGGGGACACTTGGTTTTCCTTGTCCCTAGTCATTCTTGGCTTTTTTTTCCCCCCCAGTCTTTTGTTACTGGTTACTAGAAGAGCCAGGATACTGGTCTAACTGGACATGTAGCTAACCTGATCCAGCTGTTTGTCTGCTTGGAAATGCTGGAAGTAAATTGTAGGCAGTAATGTCAGAGCCCCCAGCCTGGGCTTGCACTGGGACACCTCTTTGGGCTGGCTGCCAGCAGATCATGAGGAGCTTCTCCTGTTTGCTGCCCTGAGCTGGTCCAGCCCCTCAGCAAAGGGGAAAGGATGGGCTTAGAGATGCATTAGCTGCTGGTTTTGCAAGCCAGAGAAGCAAATCAGGTCGTGTGCCCTGTGATTAGTCAGGCGACCCTTCCTAACAACAAGGGTAGCAGCTCTGCTTTCAGCTGCTTCTCAGCTTGCTCTGTGAGAAACCCTCTGCACAAAAATATTGTTAGTCTTCCATCCTCAGCTCAGGAATGGGGTTGTTGGCTGTGGAGATACTTTCTGGTGGTTTTCATCTCTTTTTGATACCTCATTTGTGGTGTTAAAATGCCCTTTATGGAAGGACCACTGGAAAAGTTTTTATGTCTTGTCTCTATCTTCAAATGAAAACCCATCTCTTTAAATACAGGCTTGATTTTAAACCATTTAAATCAGAGTGGTAGTTGCATAGAATGTTGTTAGAGACCAAAGCCAGCTTTATTCCTGTAGGTGAAGGGTATCCCTGAAATGGTGCATTAAACTCATCTAACAAAATCATTTTTGTTAAATCAATACAAACATTTTACTGTTGTTCTGGTTTGGGTTCAATATGCTCTCTGACAGCATTCACCTCTGCTGTGGAAGTACTGATGATATGAATTTGCTCTAGTAAGGCAAAAAAAAATCTAATATTAAAGATACTGGGACTTATTTGATATTCTGAGCCAGTGGTGCAGATGGATAGAGCAGACACCCTGTGCTAGTCATGTCTTTTCAGAATACAGCTCCGTCAAAATGAAAGCTTTAGCAATGCAAAGTGGAAATTCCTGAGCAGAAACATTAATATTACTTTGCATTTTACAAACTGCCTCTTCTGGAAAGTCAGTGGAGTGAAAAAGAGTCTTATGGTTGGTGTAACTGATAATTTGTTGAGCGAAGCACAGTCATGGAGGGCTGCTGTACTGTCAAATAAGATGAAATTAATAGTTTGACAAGAATAGCTTGGAGGAGGAGTGATGGCAGCAAGACAGAAAATAGGAAATAAGAACCAAGCTGTTCAGGAAACTGAGAACAAGGGAAAAAACTTTAATAAAGCGGGAGCTGGAGGGCAGAGGCGTGAAGAGGAAGAAGATTTGAGCTTCAAATTTTGCAGAGGTTGCAGTGCAACAGGGTGGCATTCAGGGAGGCTACAGCAGCCAAAGCAACACTTACCTAAGGCATGGAGTGGTATTTCTGAATGTTAGGAATGAATCTGTATAAATAAATAAGCTAAAATGTTCCCTGTGGGCTAGAGCTGTGCCCTCTGGTAACTAAGGCTGAATTCTTGTGGGTTTACTTGTTAAAATTGCACGGCCCTGTAATTACAGCCTCTGTCTGAAGGGTATGTGTCATTACATTGGTTAGAGGGGTAGGCATTATCTTCAGCCTTTCTTCCCCTTTTAGACTGGAAGAAATGTATAATTGGAGGTTGGAGCCAGGACTTTTTATTCCCCAAAGTCGCCTGAATCCCCGAAATTCATGGTTAGTGAGTCAGTCCTTCTCTTATGCCAGCAGATGGTGCAGACTATTCAGGGACAGAGGCTCCCAGAAGCATTCTGCTCCTTCCTTTGAGGGAAGGCAGCCTTCCCAAGTGAGGAAAACACTGCCAGAAGGATGGCCTTTGGGCTCTGTAACTGCTGTTTCCCAAGAACACAGCACCATCCTTTTTACCCTGAAGCTGAGAGGTTTGGAGGCAGAATCTACTATGGACAGGAGTTGTTTTGTGCAGAAATAGCTGTGAGTTAGGGTATTATTCTTAAGTAGGAGGTCTTGGTTGGGTGGAGGGTCCCCAAGATTCTTTGATAGAATTATAAAGTGGTTTAGGTTGGAAGGGCCCATAAAGATCATCGAGTTCCAACCCCCCTGCCATGGGCAGGGACACCTTCCACTGGCCCAGGTTGCTCCAAGCCTTGTCCAAGCTGTCCTTGAAAACTTTCAGGGATGGGGCAGCCACAGTCTGTGCCAGGGCCTCATGAGCTTTTAGTGCACTGCTGCCATGGAACAGGGACCCATCTCGGGGGGTGTGATGGCTCTGCCCATCTCAGACAAAAGGGAAGCTGCAACAGGACATTGTCTTTTGCCAAAACAGGGCAAAAGCAGTGATGATCAGCTACAAGTGTCAAAATCTGTCTTCTTTTTCCTGGAAGCTGTCCCAGCCATCCACAGCATTGTGCTGTGGAGCCAGGAGTGTCCCAGTAAAGAACAAATCACAGATAACAGATGCCAGATCAGCACCTTTGACCCTCTGAGTACATCCCAGCAATTCTACGGTTTTACCCAAGAGAAAGGTTGAGGGCTGTTACATCCCTGCTTAGCCCTGCATTGCTGCTCACAGGCAAAATACCCTCCTGACTCTGTGCCACTGAGCTCATGCCCTAATTCAGGAAATTCTGCCATCTCTCTGACCCACAGAGCATCCATTTGGGAGGTGCCCAAAACTTGTTGGACTCAGTCCTTGGAGAGTCTTTACAAATTTGCCATTTCACCTCACAGCCCCTGTTGTTCTCTGTAACAAGGTGTAGCAAAAAGCAGATCCTTAGCCAGAGCCCCTCGTCTCTTCTGTTATGCCCAGATTTTTTTCCTCCCAATCTTTGCAATTACTCAATTTCTGTGCCTTTTTCCTTTCTCTGTTGGGTCCTTTAATGCAACACCTTCAGCAAATATATTCTGCTTTATTCTTTATTAGCCTGCCAACATAAAATTTACTAAAAAACACTTTATAAAACATATCTTGAAAAATCTAGCATTACCCAACCTCTAGAGTTTCCCCAGGAAGAGGGCTGGAGAAAAGGATCTAAAGGGAGGGGTTTCCTACTGCAGAGCCTCCTACACCAAATCCAAATAGCCAAGGAGTGGGAAAAGGGAATCTTTGAAAAGGGCCCATGCCTGGAAGTGGCTGTGATTCATCCTAGAGAAGACAACTGGTTTCTAGTCCAGTTGCTCTAGAGGTCGTTCTCTAGGTGGGCACAGATGGTTTTCAGAGGAACACTGGGGGAGACATGTTCCCAGGAACTGCGGAAGGAAGAGCCACAGTAATAAATCCCTGGCTGTTGTCCAAGCTGCCAGATGCTAATGATGATTCCAGGCTACAGGGGACTCTAATAAGATCTTAATAAAGACTCTAATAACTGTCTGGGGACAAGAAAGTCTCCTTTCCATGACTGAGAGACCTGGAAGGGAAATCCAGACAGAGCAAACTTTTCAGGTTCAACAGAGGGGAACACAGCCTGGAGAAGCTCATCAGGGCTGGAATGGGCTATCCCAGGACTGGTCTCAAGGGATCTGTAAAGAAAACAGCAGGGAATTGCCTCCTGTGGCCTCAGAGGGAGGTCTCTGAGGACAGGAGGCTGGTCCAGAGGGTCAGGTCGGAGTCCCAGAACACTCAGGCTCTGCTCCTCTCCTATTTGGGCACACGGTGCTCATTGGCATCTGTGGCTTCACTTGAGTCCTGGGGCTCTGGGATCTGGGGAACAGCATCAGGGCTGGGGTTCTGGACACTGCCTATAAACAGGGGGATCCCTGTTTCATCCTCAAAGATGATGAAGACAAAGGGCCTGTTGAGGCTGAAGGCAGAGACTGAGCGTGACACCACGACACTGGTGGCAGCAGATGCTTCCACCCCATCTTCTTTAAGCTCCAGGGTGGACTGGTGCTGTACACTGGACACAGAGAGAGGCTCCTCTGTGATCTTCTGGAGATTTGGGCTCGTGAACAGCTCCTGGAGGCCTGCAGGGAGATGAGACCAAGTTAACCTTGCCCAAGTCAACCTTCCCCAGTTGGTGTCACAGCTCTGATTTTTCTCAAAGCTGAAAGCATTGATAGCAAATTGATAGCTGAAGGCAATTCCCTGATCTGTTGCTACATGTATTGTCCACCATGGAGGACTGGAGAACTGACAGGCAAGAGAAACAAAACCTGCAGCCCAGCCGGGTTCTCCAGTCCCTCTCTGTATGAAGAGCTGAGGATGCCAAAACCAGAACAGTTTTCACAAGCTTAGTCCACCTCTTTTAGAATAGTAGTGTAAGAACTTAAAGTCATCCTTAAAAAGCAGCAGCAAGTCTGAAGACTCTTTCTAGCTAGGCTGGAAATGCTTTTACAGAGATTATTTTTTCAAGCAGTTTTGCAAAACAAAGGGATCTCTTAAATTATTCTCATCTGGAAAGGCAGTGCCTGGTGTTTTATTTCAGTTCCAGGTTTTGTGATCTGCATTTTGTCTATTGGCAATTTCCATGTCCTGGACACTGTATTAAATGACAAAGCAAGATACCAAGATTGATGCACAGGAGGAAGTTGGTCTTGGCTACAAGTCAGGAATAGGAAGAACTCGTAAAGCCTGTGAGAAGCTGTGAACGCTGCCTTCTCTGTAGTATCATCTTGTTGGAGCAAAACATTTGGTGCCAGGCAAGCAAGGAGTAAGGAGGAGGAGAGGAAGAAGATATGGGAGAGTTTGGAGTTCTGGAGCAAGCTGTGAGGCACAGCTTTAGAAACAAGGGTGGCAGGTTTTGGTGTCAGCGAACAGATTGATCAGCTCCACTTGTTCTGTGCAAACCCTGTGAGGGGCCTTACCCATTTGACTGAGAACCTTCTTGAGTTCCAGCTGGTAATCCAACTTTATTTTGGGGATCTTCACTGTGGTGGGCACCTCTCTGGGGAAAAGCCTGCACAGTTGTTTGTAAGGGAAGTTCTCCAGCACGTGAGAGGTGTTTTGGGTGTACTGGCTTGGTACAATGACCACAAAACTCACGTTGTTCTTAAAGGGAAACTTGGCCACCTGGAAATAAAACCAACCTTTAGGGAAAAGGAAGGAAAAGCCCAGAAAGTGATGCTTTTAATTTAGTCTCTTTCTTACTGGTCTGCAGAGCCACTCTTGCTCTTGGATGAGCACAGCTTGGTGAGAAGGAAGGATCTGATTTCTCCAGAGGAGAATGTGTTGCAATAACAACTTTATATTTAAGTATTAGCCACTAACTGGTAAAGATTGAGCATGTGGCAGAGTGAGAGCCCACATGCACAAACTTGCCCCACTCTGGGTTCTGAAGAACTCCAACAGCACATTATCCCAAGGGAATTCTTTTCCATATTTCCTCATTTAACTCAGGGCTTTAAAACTCTATTAATTCCCAGTTAGTGGGAATATGTCTGTAGTTTTTCCTAGACATTGAGAGTGAAGATTCAACATTCTTGCTAGAAGCAAGGAGTATGATTATTAAATTTTTGTGTGCTATGCCTGTTAAAAAAATATTTGTTTTTTCGGAGAGAATGCTTGCAGTTAGTAAAATACCACAGTAAGCGGAAATTCCAATCAAAATTTGCAATGCTCCTGAGAGATGCCTACCTGAATATCCTGGGACTCCAGTGTAAACCAGCTCAGGGGGTACTGGTGGGCTTTCATCATCTCAACTGGGACCACAAACTTATTGTCCAGGTGGAATACATCTGGCCCAGTGAAGTTTGCATGAAACTTATTCCTCCAAAACCCTGTAGAAATAAAAGTTTTGAAAGTAATGATGTTAAATTTGGGTAGAAAACCAGAAACTGCTGAGCTGACACTCCTCCTATCTTGAGTTCTCTAACAAGGCCAGTAGTGACCAGGGAAGTAGAAATACAGCAAAGAAAAGTCAGTGCCGAGGCTGGAAGAGCCCTAACAGCAGGAAACTCTTATCATCCAGAGAGGAACTGTGGAATAACAAAAAGAACAAGGATTAATCCTCATGCTTCAGTGTGGGAGACTACTGAAGGCTGTGGAGATAAAAGAAACTATGTTTGTGCTTTGAAAAATAAGGAGTATTGCCCTTGTGCTGCATGGGGGGAACCACTGCTCCAAGACCAAGGTGAAACATTTGTAGATTTACACTGGAAGTGTTTGGTCTGTGCACAGCCCCCAGGGGATTAAAAAAGGAAGATGTGCCTGACCACTGTGCTGTAGTCAGAAAGAAATCCACAGAAGCTGCCTCTGAGCTCTGTGCTGGGTGTGTAGTGAGTGCATATGACCTGGTTAATCATTTAGATCAGAAAAGACCTTTAAGATCACTGAGTTAGGAGTAGATGAGCAGGGATGTGCCACTGCCTGGGATCCTGAACCAGGAGGCAAAGATACTGCAGGTCCCACCTGCTGCATTCTGGCTCTGCTGTCAAGTAGCATTTTTAGCACATGGGAAGCAGTTGGGAATCATTGCTGTAAAGAAATCTAAGCAAGAGGAACAGCAGATGCACAAGAACAAGCAGATTGACTAGCAGGAACCAAGGAGAGGAGATGCTGTTCAGCTACAGGGCTTGCAGAAAACTAGATTCCTAACTATTTCCTCTTGAAAAATAAGGAATGCCTGTGGAGCTCACCGTGGAAATAGACGGCATTGAGCAAGAGCATCACTGTGTTTTCAGGGAGCTGCTGGAGGAAGGTGGGAATTTGCCCATGAGTTTCTTCCTTTACCCAGTTGTTTATGGCTGTGAGGTCATTCTGACTGATCCCAGAAAGGGTCATGGGCTTTGCTCCATAGAATTTCTCTGAATCCTCCAGGAACTTCTCTTTCACCTCAAATCCTGGCAAAGGGGAAGAATGATGGAAAAGGTTTGCTCAGCATGGCATGACACTCCCCAGGAGGAGGAAACAGGGAAAATAAATGTCTCCAGTGTGCTTCCACCACAGTGTCACTGGGAATTTTTTTCCTACACCAGTCCAGGCCCCCCCCATGCCATCTCTCACCTTTCTGCAGGTACAGGCGTGACCCAAGGCTGAGGGTGGACTCTCTGAGCCTCCTGCGAAGGGTGCCCAGCATGTGGTGGAGGCAGGGCACTGACTCCAGGTGCATCACCTCCAGCAAATGCTTCTCTGTCTCATTTGCTGCTCCTAAAAATCAAATTCCTGTTAGGTCTCATGCCCATGTAGTGGAAAACAGGGATGTTACTCTGGCTGCCTCCTGTTAGAAACATGCTGTGCTTTACAAAGGAGGCTGGAGAAATCTGAGAGTCGAAGCCTCAGAGGGCAGCTTCAATTGTAATCATGCCTAATTAAGGCTGCAGAAGCAAGGATAAGTGGAAGGGACTGTATTTAATTTGCATTTTGCACACTGGTTGCTTATGCCTCTGGGAGAGGATACAGGGAAGGGTAGGAAATGGTGGTTTTGCCACTAAGAATTTACCCAGTGCCAGGTGAGACAAGGCCAGGGCGATGCTGAGGGGGGACAGGATCACGTTGGTTGTGTTGGACTCCAGCTGCACCTCTCTCAGGAGATCAATGCTGAATCTCATCAAGCCATCTGCCAGCTTCTGGCTCTTCTTCCAAGTCATCTCACAGCTTTTATCTTCAGCCTCTCCTTCCTCTTCAGAAGAGGCATTTTCCCCAGGTGGTTTCTTTCCATGACAGCCCCCAGCCCCAGCTACGGCTTCATCTTCTGAGTTCCAGTCATCCCTCCTGTCTGGCAGGGTGGTGGTGAATGGTGACATGTGTCCATCAGTTTCCTGGAAGCTGTCATAACTGAATTCTACCAGCTTTGCCTTTGGCAGGTTTGGGATAGCTTCCAGCAAATCCGACTGTGCAATTCCAGCACTTTTCACATCCTGGAGAAAAACAAGAAGGATAGCACTGGGAAAGCAGGTCTGAAACATCCCAGGCTCAATGGGTTGGATCAGCTATGGATATTTCTCACTGTCATGCTCACAGCTAGTGGTTTTCCTCATGTTTCCCTATCAATCAGAAATTAAATCATCCACCTGCCACCCCCTGTACACAGCAGTACTGATGTTCACTCCATGCTCTACCCAGTTATTTAGGGTGGAGCTTCCAACTTGAAGGAGCACAGCAGCAGCTGGGAGTGGACTTTCTCATGGCACTGGGACTGTCTGGACTCATCCTGCCTCAGGAAAAATTGCAAATCCCACAGCATAACTTCAGCCCCCTTGAGTGGAACCAGTCACTGCTTACCCTCAGCTTCCCATCTTTGTCCAGGAAGAGACGCTGCTGGTCAATGGCATGTGCCGAAGAAAACTGTAGGAAAAAAAATCAATAAAGAAACAAAGTCAGGTCCCTCTGACTTTCCAGAGTCACTTTTCCCTGGTCCCCCTCCAAACCTGGCTGTAGCAGTCCTCACAGGCAGGATTTTGGGATGCAGAGCCCAGGGGCAGCAGGGTCCAATATGGGGAGGTGGAGGTGAGGAGGAGCTGGGAGACACTGCAAACACTGGATTTGTTTAGAAAGGGATCAGGTCAGACTGGCCCAAAAGAATGGATCCTTTAGAGAGTGAGCAGTGTGGTTTTGCAATCCCAGATCTGACAGGGATCCAGATTGAAAATGGGGGG
>VZRZ01004598.1:759-15198 GCA_013398175.1 Climacteris rufus | reverse complement strand
GGTGGGAGATGGAGGAAAAACCTGTTTTTAAACAACCTCCTGCTAACCTGAAGGTCATGGTCACTAAATACAGTTGAAGTCAAGTTTCCAAAAGAAAAGTTTCTGCAGAAATATGAATAATAAGAATATCACAGCTATTTTAGCTGGGTAGAAGATTAGAAACCTTGCTGGTGAACCCTCCAGCAGTGTCCTCCACTTCTTTGCTTTCCAGGGCTTCTCTGGGTGGTATTTGCCCCATGTTCTGGCTCAGGGAGCCACCACCCTGCCCTTGCCCTTTGCTGGAGTGAGCAACTTACCCTTGGGAGGCTGTGCAGAGTAGCCAGGCAGAGCAGCCCCCAGAGGAACCCCATATTTCTGGAACAGAAGGACCAGCAGGAGAGAAGTTATTTCCAGCTGCCTGGCAGCAGCGAGCTGAGCCTATTCAGGTCTACAGGGAGAAAATTATCAACCTGGCCAAACAGGTTGGCACAGGAGCTGGTGGAAAGCAATAGGGAGATGAACAATGCTGCAAAGAAACAGCACAGGGCTCCTGGGTCTGGTGCCAGGGCAGGGAAATCAGAGACGAGCAGGGACCCACATAGGAGCTGCAGCCACAGCCAGGCTCTGCTTGGATCCTGCCTGTCTGACCCTGCTGCCCTCATTTCTCTGGATTGCAAATGGTATTTCCCTAATCAGTGCAGCACACACTGTGCCTCTGGAAAGAGACAAGAGCCTCTCTGCTCCTTTCCCGTGGAAACCACGGAGATAGAGGCACAGCATCCTCGGCTGTGCCCCGGGCTCTTGGGAGAAGGGTACTGACCTGCAGGTGCTCAGCAAGTGCTGTCTGGTAGGGAATTTGCAGGTAGGCAGTGCAGTACCAGAGCAGTTTCCCAGCAATATGTCCTGGAATGGGGAGTCCTCCCCTTCCCAGCACTCGTCTTCCCCCTTTGCTGGCAAGCCCAGCCTCTCCCACCCCCGTGCTCCAGTTCCAGTAGGGGACAGTGGGAGCAGGGCTTCCAGGGTCAGGGAGAAAACCCCACCCATTCCCTGGCCAGTGCTTCACCCGGCCATTTTTCCCTTTCAAACAGAAAAAAACATGTTCTTAACATAAAAGCTCCATGCCAAAGCCCACCCCCTGCATGGCTTCCATACCTAATTCCTGGCGTTGCTTTGCACTCTCCAAGCAGTCCTTACTTCACCCAAGACTGCTGGGCTGAGACCCCAGTTGCCACGTGGCAGAAGCACAACTTGAGGCTGTTTCACTCCCCCTTCTCCCTCACCCCAAATCCTGCAGCCACATACAACCCTGAATACCTTTTCCTCCTTGGTGGTGCCCAAACTTCAACCCTCTGCCAAATTCACCCCCCTCTCCCCAAGGGGTGTTGGAGGAGCCCTCATTTATATCAAATCCTTTGATTTGCCCCTTACCTGAGGTTGTTCATGTCCACGTTGGAGCTGGCACCTGCTTTAGCCCAGCCAACAGCTCTGCATGGGGCACACACAGCTCTTGTCCAGCCCCCCCTGGCAGCAACCTTCAGCACCACCCCCTGTTTGAGAGCTTGACAGGCAAATATTGACCTACAGCATCCGGTTAAACATTGGTTTGAGGGGGAAGAATGGATTTGTGGTGCATTTGGAGATGGGGACACACTTTGGGCTGCTGTACCCTCAAGACAATGGTAAGAGCAAGTTGACCAGATCCAAAATTCCCATCAGCAGAAGTAACTTCCAAGTGGCTCCACTTTCCGTACACTCCTTGTGCTGGGACTATTCTCTTTCATTCATAACCTTCAGTGAAAACGCAGGGCTTGGTATTTATTGCCACAGGGCGCTCTGGCTTTGGAATTTTCTTTGCTGAAACCCTCAGCTCTTCACTCCCTGCATCCCAGCTGCTGCTGCTGCTGCAGCCGGCGCGAGGCACCAATTTAACAGATGGCAGGTGCCCAGAGCCCCGTGGCTGCACACAGGAGGCTGTGATGGCCAGGCTGAGCTCAGCCAAGAGCAGCTGGTCCCTCCCTTGGGGCACAGCACGCTCCAGAGCTCTCCCAGGGCAGCTGGCCCCAGTGCCGGGCTCCAGGGCACGCACACACTGCTGGGGCACGGAGGAAAAATCCTCAGGACGGCAGAACTCCAGCAGTCCTGCCCTGCGAGGTTTTGTGCTGTGCAGCAGTGATGGTGATCCTTCCTGCCTGTGTCCATGTCCTCAGTGGGAGAGGAGTCACTGAGGAGCAGTGGGGAATGCTAATGGGACCTTCCAGTCATCCATTCCTTGCTGGAACTCTTGGTTCCCAAATTCACCCCCGACAACGGGTGACAGGTTTGAGCACTGCAAGCACATTTGGGACATGCTGCTGCAACACAGGGAGCTACTTCCCCTTGAAAAGCAAGTCCTGTGCAGCAGAGTCCTACCCTACATCCAGGGCATCTTCACAGCATCCTTCATGCAGCTCCCCCAGAACACGAGAGGAACCTGAACAAGGAGCTGTCACTTTGGCTGAGGAGCAGGAGCTGCAGCCAGCACACCCAGCCCCTCCAGCACAGAGCTTCCACACAGACACCTGGCTCTGCAGCTCTTTCAAAGAGTTTATTAGAAGTAAATATTTACATCTATTGCAAATAGTTAATAGGCAACACGGGACTGAGAGCTCCCCTTGGGTAGGGAAGGACAGCACTGGCCAACCACTCACTGTCCCAGCTGCAGGTGGCTGACATGAACCAGCAGCTGGATCAAAGCCCTTTCCCCTTCCAGGACAAGCCACAGCAGGCTCCTCCTCTGCCCAAGATAAGAGCTTCCCGCTCCCCTGATACTGGCTCTGGCTAGGCTGAGGGATGGATGGGAAAAGGGCTGCAATAGAAGTGAGGAAACTGCTTCTACTGGTGGGTCAAAGAACACCCTTTGTGTCTTTAGGCTGGGAACAGAGGGTGCAGTCCCAAAGGGAAGGTCAAAGAGACCATGCTGGATCATGCCTCCTGCCCCTCACCCTACAAGGGCAGGAAGGGACACAACTGAGCACCTTTTTGCTGTCCTGTCTTCCCCAGGAGCCTGACCAGCACGAAGGAGAGGATTAGAAGCATTTACTGAGGATCACTGCCAGTGCATAACACACATGGCATTTTTCACCCCTTACATCATCACGGGATGCTGGGGCAGGAACGAGCAACAGCTCTACCCTACTGCTCCAGAAGCCAAAATCCTCATGGAAGCATCTAGTTCTGGCCTCCCTTGAGAGTGACATTCCCACCCCAACCTGCCCCTGTGCAGCGGCCCATTCCTAAAGGAACTGGCAGAGCAGATGGGGTTTGTGCCTTGGCTGGTTTCCATTCCAATCTTTGCCCTGGAGCCAGTACAGCAGCAGAAGGGCTCTGGTGAACCTCTCCTCCTCCCATGCAGGCTCCAACTCAGCTGGCAGAACCTAAAGTTCACAGAGTACCTCCTCTGGGCTTTGAGCACCGACCATGGGAGGAGGAGATGCAGCTCCAAAGGCAGCAGTTCCCAGGCCCAGCTTCTGCCACCCTAGTGAGACTGTTCAGTGGTTCAGGAGTGGAAGTGAAGGGTAAGTGCAGATGGCAGTAGCTAAACGGTTGTGTTTTGTCAAGGGGCACCTCCTACCCCTTAACTGAAGGGGGGAGGGTACCTGTGGTCCCTATTACTGTGGAGGGCAGCTCACAGTCCCCTGGGGATCAGGCACACACGGTAAGGAAAGCTCCAGGCCTCTCTGCAGGGCTGACAGTGACCTACAACGCCCAACATCTCTCCCAGCAGCAGCGGAGGTTTCTCAGTTATGGCTTTTTTCTTTTTCAAGATACAGGAAGAGGTTAGAGACACTTTACCAAGTGCTCACTAACGAATACACCTCCCCCTGCATCCTCTGTTCACAAACATCTGCCTCTGCCTCCTCCAAAAGCCACGCTGCTGATTTCCAGCTCCACCACCAGCCCTGGGGGACAGCCAGAGGCTCCCAGGCCGGGGGTCACTACGCCAGGAGCCGGATGATGCCATTGTCCGAGCCCAGCAGGAGGTGGCACTTAGTGGGCAGCACTGCCAGGCTGGTCAATGTCCCCCGAAAGTTCTCTGAGCTCAGCTTGGTCGTGCTGGTGGGCAGGGCTGAGGACTCCAGCATGGAGTAGACCCCAATCTTGTTGGCCACAGTGCCAGTGACCACTTCGTTACCGTAGAGGTCGAACGCGTGGATGGGCTCGGAGGCAGATTTGTAGTGGTGCGAGGGTTTCTGCTCCAGTTCCTTCCAGACAGTCAGGGAATGATCTGAAGAGGAGCTGATGAGCACATTGCTCTCTGCAGCCTGCAGGAGAGGAAAGGCCAGTGAACCAGGATTCCTGTAAAAACTCCCAATTTTGTTCTGTGCATGAGATCAGCAGGTGGCTGCCAATGATCCAACAGTCACAGTGCAATCCCTTTGGACAGTCCCAGCCATTTCCAAGCAACTGATGGTACTGAGCATATTAGCAACATGCTCACCTTGGGTGAGCACTGCAAGCTAAAGGATGACCTGGTAGTTGGCAATCTCCTCCAAGAGACGAGCTCTGCCTCTTCTCAACAACACCCTGATACCAAACACAACTCATGCATCATCTGTTACTGCTACAGTGCGTAAAGGGACTACCATGCTCTCCACTAAATCATCTGCCAAACTATATTCCTTCTCAGGAAAAGGAATCAGGAGACTCTCTCACAGTGGAAAATAGTGCTGAGGGTAGGAGAAGCCTGGAGCTGCTTACCAGCAGAGCTAGTGAGAGGGTAAACAACCCACACTGCTGAACTTTGCTTAACCCATGTTTGGGTCGAGGACACTGGAGACCCAGCACTGCTCCCTGGGGTGGGTAAATATGGACAAGAGTTATTCATTAGAGCAACACTCTCCCAGGGAAGCAGAAAGCCCCGTGGAGAAAGCAACACATTTGCTCCTTCACAGGAGCCATGGCTCCTCCCTGCCCCTGCTGCAGACCGGCTTGGCAGGGACTGAAAACCAGGAGGGCTGAGCTCTGGCAGTGTGACTTGGACCAAGAACAGCTACCAGCAGCACTACCCATGAGGCAGGAGAGCTTGAGCAGCCTCTTGGGGACACAGCAAGGGATGGAGCAGACAAGCCCTGCGGGAAGGATGCTCCACACAGCCTGAGAGTCGATGAGGCCCCACCCTGATCCCAGCTGAAGCTCTCACCTTGATCTGCAGGATGTCTCCCTCATGGGCAGGCCACCCCCGCATGATGAGGCCTGTCCTGGTGTCCAGCAGCACGATGAAGCCCGAGGAGAAGCCGGCCACGACGCTGCGGCCGCTCGGACTCACGGCCAGGCAGCGGATGAGCCCCGCGCTCGCCCCGCTGGCCAGGCGGAACTCGTGCTGCAAGAGAGACAGGCCAGCTGGGGGTGAGCAGCAGGGGAACCAGCATTGAGGGGACAAGAGACCCTGGGCTCCAGCTGGACTCATCACAGCCGGCCTTGGGATCTGGGCTTTGGGCCAGCTGTGATCCCATCATTAAGCACACGGATGGAGGAGGGTGACTCGCAGACCACCACATCCCTACCTGGAGTCCCGGCTTCCTGTGGTCGATGAACCTCAGCACGGAGTCTGCGCTGGCCACAGAGATGCTGTGATAGGGCGCTGGCATGGTGGCCACAGCTGTGATGGGGACTTTGCTGTCTAACTCATCGAAAGTCCGGAGAAGTTTGCCTGTGCAAACGTGGCAGAGCTAGTATGGCAGCAGATGGTACACAGCACATCTCCAGCTCTGTGCTGGAGCCATCCAAACTCACTATGACCCCTGCCTGTAAGGACTGGACCAGTTCACCCCAGCCATCCCCCCGCTTTCCCCTCTTACCCGTGAACTGGTCCCAGATGTGCACGGTCCCATCACAGCTCACCACGTGCTGCGGTGCCTCCAGCTGGCTCACGTAGAACACGGATTTCTTGTGCTCAGCGTAGGTGAACCGCGGCGGCACCTCGCTCGTGCCATCCCCGTAGTTGTACAGGGGCCACAGGCGCACGGTCTTGTCCTTGCTGCCACTCAGGAAGAAATCCTCGCTGCCCAGCACTGCCATGCACTTGATGGCCCCCGAGTGCCCTGAGAAACTCTGCAGCTTGATCTGGTGGAAGTGGAAGCGGGGGTCGTGCTGGCTCACCCCGATCTCGTACTGCCAGTAGGCCAGCCAGTTCCCACACAGCATGTGGGTGCTGCGGGGAAGGTCGTGCTTCAGGGCGCTGTCCTCGCTGGAGGAGCTGGGAACGAATCCATCAGTGCCAGCACCGAGGCGGAGCAAGCCCAGACCCTCCCGCTGCGTGTCCACAGGCACCTGGATGCGGTTCCCTACCAGCACACTCCCAAAAGTGCCAGAGTGAGTGTCCTCCTGGGGGCTGGAGAGGGGCTCAGCCCCCCGAGCATCCTGGTCTGAGCCCACCACGCTCGGTGTTTGTTCCAGGCCAACGACCTGCAGGGTCTTGGGGTTCACACTCTCCAGGTGCAGGCTGGCCAGCTTCTCAACCAGGGAGTGGTTGGGCACAACTGTCCGGATAACGTCACCTGAGGAGACACAGACAGGACCTCACGGGAAGGAACGTCCCCATCATCATCATCATCCCCCTCCATCAACCCCAGAACAGGGGTGGCACAGGGATGTGAACACAGATCCCCCACAGCCAGCCACACCTGCTCCCAGCTGAAGCAGGCTGAAGCCCAGTGGGCTCCCAACCCAACAGCAGACCAAGCCATGCTGTAGAAGCTGTGGGTTTCCCCCAGCAGCGCTGTGAACCTCTGATTTCTCTGGAGTTCAGCCCCAGCACAGATGTCCAGAGCATGGATCTCCCTCACAAATCCCTGGAGGTGGCAGCCAAGCCGTACCGAGCAAGCAGGAGAAGGGGATGTAGGTGATGTAGGCCATCTCAGGGTTAAACACCTTCTGTAACTCCACCAGCACAGATGGATCCAGGGCCAGCAGCTTCCCATCTGAAAGGGGCACCTCCATCACTGGCACCTCACAGCTGCTCAGTGACTCTGCTGTCAACCCCTGGACAAGAGAAACAAGAAGACACCCAAAATCAGATGCTCCTACCACATAATTACACAAACACAGGCAGGTATGCCCACCACATTCCTGCATCTGGGTACTGGGGGATCTCTCCCACAGCACTGACCTGGTCCTGCAGCTCCTGCAGCAGCGAGAACGCCCCAAAGAAGTTTCTCACTGTGTCACTCAAGTGCTGCTGCACCATCTCCTGCCCAATCCGCAGGCAGATCAAGGCAATGAGGCTGATTGTCTTAACACACAGCACAACGCGAGCCTGGGCTCCACTGGGGAAACTGAACAGGACATCCATTACCAGCTTGGCCTCCACATATCCCTTTTTCCCATCCTCTGCCTCATGCTTCCTGCTTTGTCTGTGTTTTCAGAATGCTTTCAGCAGTGTGCCAAAGCAAGAGATGCACATCAGGGCAGAAATACCCCCCAAGCCCAGGAGCATTAAGGCTCCCACAGAACCATTTCCAAATCCCTGATTTTGTGCCAATCCTGCAGCACTCACCCGACAGCTGGTGAAGTGAGGAAGCCCAGCACTGGGAGCAGCACCTCCTGGCTGATCTTGGGGAGAATATCCATCAGTGTGGTGTCTGAGAGACACACCACAATCTTCTGAGTGAGCGTCACAGCAGCCAGGAGCCCGGCCTCCTTCCGACTGTTCAGCCGGACGCCGCCGGAGCCGCTGCCGGGTGCAACCTGTGAGAGGGATTCCTTCAGTGCCAGGGCCACCACGTCCCCAGCAGGACACAGCAAAGGTGACCCCAGGGTCACCTGAGCTCAGCCTCAAACCCAGCACAGCAGTGGTTGTCACAGCTCCTGAAGGGGAACCTGAGCACTGACTCTCGACAGCAAATCATGTCTTGCACTCAAGGGATGAGCCCCAAAAGTGACAGACACCTGTCAGCACAAGAGGTGAGCCTGGAGAAAATGGGGAGTGACACCCTCCAAGCTCACAGGTTTCCTCTGCAAAGCATCTCCCTGCACAATGCTCCCTCAGATGGGAAACTCAGAAGCGACAACAACAGCCCCATCCTGATCCAAACCACCTTGGACACCCCAGAGTGTTGTTTGCCAGCGCAGAAAGAGAGGAAACCTCTTACATACAAAGAATTTAAAAGCAAGAATCAGTGTTTTCATCCCACTGGATGCACAATCTGCAGAGGAACAGTCCTTGCATGAAATATCCATGCAGAAATTACGGGCAAACCCACTGCTGACTTCTAGAAATTCAGCTGCTAATAATTTCAAGAGGCATAACAGCACATCCTTTTTTTGCTGACAATGTACTGCTGCTGTTATGGCAGTGCCAAAGAGTTAATAACATCAGCAGCAACACTAAAATATTTCTTTCTAGATTGTCCTATTTCCTAACGCCTAGACAAATCAAACACCCAAGAAAAGGGAGCCAATAACAAAACCCACAGACAATTCCCAGTTTCCGCAATATTTCTTGTACACCTGCCATCTTCCAGCTCATCACAGAGGCTCTTCCTCTCACAAAATAGCCACCCTGCCAAATCCTGCAAGAAGGATTGACTTTATCCTATTTGTGACCCTCGAGTTCCATCGCTTCAATATCAGGTTGCCAAATGCTCTTTCACAGGGGTATTAATCCCCTCCGTGCCCCCAAGCAATGAGCTTAGTAAAGCAAAGCAGAACAGCTGGAGCTGTGATTGCAACTGGGTGGAGAATGATTTTGCTGAAAAATGGGATTTCTTCCCCTGAAAAATCTCCCCTTCAACACTGGAAAAACTGACAATGCCTTTTTGTTTTCTTTAAATGAACAGCTGTGGCCTCTTTTCCTCTATGTTTAAATTATCAAAAAGCTACTGAAGTTTTTCATTTAAATGAGAATCCATAACCAAGGTGTTTACAACCACTAAAAAGGGAGCAATATGAAAAATAAGCCTGTTTAAAACATTCAAAGCCTTTTTTTTAAATGAAAAATTAAGTTTTTCGACCAGCTGCATTATACATTTCCTTCTTGCTGTTCAGCTATGAATTTCAGGCTGAAAAGTTGGTGAATCTTGCCAGTGCTTTTCATACAGTTGAAAACCCGTTAAGTCTCCCCCCATTTCATCCCTATCTACCCACACAGACCTCTGTGAACACTCACTCCAGCAATCCAACAGCAGCCCAAGCTGCTCCTCCTGCCTGTTATCACAATCCCACCCTTGTGCCAGCCCTGTATGGGCACACTCCCCCAGCAAAGCAGAAGAAAAGCTTTTTCTCTGGTTTCACACGTCAGATGCAGGTCTGACAGGGAAAGAGGGGTATGAACACAGCCATGTGCTTTGCTGGGAGCAGTCTGGAGCTTGTGGCAGGGGGTGAAAGTGCCTCTCCAGCCCTCCTCAGCCAACACAGCCAGAGCTGCTCAGCCCACACTGGCCCAGACAAGCTCAGTTTTTATGCAGAAGGCTCCTGGTGAGGCTGCACTGTTTTTTTTACATCTTCTCTTTGTGCTTGAGCACAGCTCTTGCCCCAACAGAGAGAAGAAAAAGACAATACTGACCAGATAGCTGATGTAGGGCAGGTACTGGTAGGTGAGGACAGGCTCTCCATACAAATATGCCACGTGCACCAGGCAGGCCAGCACTGGCTTGGACACCTGATCTCCCAGCACGGGCCGTTTCTGGTAGATATTTCCTGTGCTCAGGGGACTGTTCTCGTCGCTGCTCGGCACAAACTGCTGCCTGGTCGGGCCTGCTCAGAGAACACACTGTGAGCTGAAGCAGCAGCCACACCCAAGCCACCAGCAGGCAGACTGGGGGCACAGCCCACCCTGGGACCCAGGGAAGAGGCATTACCGACGTAGCAGGACGTGAGCAGCCGGAGCAGGTTCCTGGCGATGAAGCGGGACGTGACGGTCGGGCCCAGCTTGGCCGAGAGCCACCTCACCATCTTACAGGCTGTGTCTGCAAAACAACAACAGTCACAAGGACAGAGCACAGCAAGATACAGATTAGCTATCAGCCCCTGCTGCACCCTGAGTCTCAGATCCACGTGCAGACCTGGCCTTTTACACTGGTTCCATCACTATCCCCAAGCTGAAACCATAGACACCCCCAAATCTGGACCCACTTCTCTGCCCTTTGGGTGTTTGCCATGCTCGGCCTGGACACTTGGCAGGGTCTTACCCAGCAGTATGGTCTGCTCTTTGTCATCAGAGTGATCTGGCAGCTCCTCTCCCTCCCCATCCTCTGGCTCGCTGCTGTCATCAGCCAGGGTGACATCCACGGAGGCCCCTGCAGCATCCACGACCACCGTCAGCTCCGCATCAATCGCGGCCTCCTCCTGCTCCTCTTCATCGTGCTCCTCTTCCTCCTCCTCTGACTCCTCGCTCTGCTTCAGGTCCTGGCTGCTGTCCACCGATTTCAAGCTGCTCTTGTCCTTCTGGGAGTCCCCATCTGCAGGTCTGTCCTCACCCAGGGACACCTCACTGGCGCTGCTCTTGTCACTCAGCCGGCCCAGGCTGAGCGATTCCTGCTCCTGGGGCTGCAGGGATTCCCCGACGTAGAGGCCACTCTGGAAGTCCTCACCCTCAGGCAGGTAGGCCTGGTCGTGGAAGCTGACCCCAGAGGTGTAGTCGAGGAGGTCGAGGGCAGCAGAGCTGTGCTCCACATCCATTTTGATCTCCTCCCCAAACACACACGACACCGGGCTCTCCCCTCCGCTCTCATCATCCTCAGCGGTGCCGAGGAAGGATTTGCTCTCCTCCCGCGAGCTCTCGATGCCCACAAGGATCTGCAGGATGTGGGGCAGCAGGTTCAGGAGGAAGGACTGCAGCCCCAGGCGCACGATCAGCTGGGCCACAAAGCAGTCTGTGTACAGGTAGAACCTGCCGTGGCGGGAGCAGGGGGTCTCGTAGGCTCCGATCAGGGGCTTGAGCAGGTATTTATTGGCATTCTTGGGACCAAGGGATTTAGCTATGGGTTCAAAGAGGTACCACGCTGCATAGACAGCTGTGTTTTCCTCAGACATGAGGGATAATATGAAAGGCAGAAGAATCTCCAAGCCTTCAGGAGTGATTTCAGAAAGGATCCCTTCCAGCTGCTGCCACAGCTGGAAAACAAGCTCCCGGCCTTGACCTTCATCCTCTATCTTCTTTGCCTGATAGGTGAAAATGAACTTGTGCAGAGCTGGGAAGTAGGTGGGGAAGGGGACGATGGAGCTGAAGGGGCTGAGGAGCTGTGTGGGACAGGGCGGGGGGAGGCCCTGCGAGATGGGTTTGTATTCGAACAACTGCACCGAGCCCTTGGCCAGCCTGCTCTTCAGAAGCTTCTCCACAGGCATGCTCAGCTGCAGCAGGACGTGCAGCACGTGCTGCAGCGGGGCCGGGATCTCCTTGGGATGGTAGCGGCACAGGTTCCGCACCATCAGGAACCGCTCCAGCAGGGACGCGTCGGGCTTCGAAGGACGAAGCCTCGGTGCAAAAATAATCTCAGCTACCAGAATGCCCAGAGCTTGCATGTCCCTCTGGAAGAGGTCTGAGAGACCCAGGGGCGGCTCTTCCCACGGCTGCTCCATTAGCTGCATCTCGCTGCTTAAGCCTTTAACCAAGAAATTGTCCAATTTCTCCAGTTCCTCCAGGGCCTGGAGTGGATTGAAGCCCTCAGGGAGAGTGATCTTCATGTCAAGCTGATCCACAGCTCCCGCCTTGCTCCGACGGAGCGGTCGGACCCCTGAGGATTTGCTGTCAATGGTGTAAGCAGGGAGGGTGGAGGGCTGTGCTGGAGGCACACTGGCACAGGGCTGGTCAGTGGCTCTACCAGGAGCAGAAATGGAATCCAGGGCTTCTGTGCCTTGCTCTAAATCATCATCACCAGCGACAGATTTCTCCCCAGACCAGGTGGTTTCACTGGGAGTAGCCTCCAGGACCATCCCATTGACTGCATCCGTCACCGGGCCTTGGAGATCCTCCAGAAGCACAGTCTCCCGGATGTTCTGGAGCAGAGGCCGGGCTATGGCTGGAGCTTCAGCAGGAGTGTAGGCAGGACCCACCATGCGCCTGGGATGGGGCTGGTCAAAGAGCTGCACTACCCCGTAGGTCGTCAGGTGCGTGTGGTTGTCAACGAGGTGGAGGCAGACGTTCTTCTCCTTCACTGCGTCCTTCCCCAGCAGCTTGTAGCCAAAAGTGAGGTCAATCCAGTGGTGCAGGTCCTGGGAGACCTCCCTGCTCTCCAGCAGCGTGCGGTGAACTTGGATGAACTCCTCATAGGAGCTGCACCACGCCGGCACGTCCAGGTCGGGCATGTCCGGGTGGATGGATCGGAAGATGGAGGGGTCTGTGTAGAACTCCGGGATGCACTCGTCCGGCGTCCAGCTCTGCATGCGCTCCATGCTGGCTGGATACTCGTTGGGCTCCCACTGGGACCTCACGTGGCAGCACAGCACGGCCTTGGGTGTCCTCCGAGCCGTGTACACGTAGTAGGTGATATCCGAAAGGACGTCGGAGATGTGATGGGGGACGTGGAGCTGCTCCCCACTCGACCCCCCCGCAACAAACGCCTGCTTGGTCATCTCGTAGGTGAAGTCCAGCTGCTTGTCCCCCTTGTTGAGGCGGAACTTGGATTTCCTTAGGTCCCTGAACTTGCCATTTTTGGTAGTGAAATCCACCACCCACGGAAGAACCGGGTGGTAATTGGGGTCTCCCATTCTCCTCCCGGCCAAACTGTTCAGACGCATAAGGTAATCAAAGTTGCTGACCTGCCCGTGCACCCACTGCAACACCAGGTCTCGGAGGTCCTTCTGGCAGGCACTGGATGTCACCTCCTGCCCTCTCATGCCAGTGCAGCTTTGCTCACTCACTCTTTCCAGTCCAGCCTCCAGATTCTCTTCCTCTTCCCCCGGTCCTTCGTACCCCCTGAAGTTCACACGCAGCTGGCTGCACAGCTTCTCATCCACAGCCACATCACGCAGGGAGAAGTCCCCACAAGCCAGCCCAGCCTGGTGACAAGCCCTCATGGCCTGCAGCACGTGGAAGAGGAGGAAGAGGATTTTGGCGTGGCTGTTGGTGAGCTTGGCCGGGCTGAACGTCACGACGTCGTGCAGGCAGTACTGCACGTACGGGTAGATGATGTACAGCATGTCAGCCGACTCCAGCAGCGCCTCAGCCTGCAGGACGTTGGGGCACGAGGGCACCCCTTTGGCCATGCTCTCCTTGGCAGGAGAAGTGCCAGGCACATTCCTGCCCACCTGCAGGACAGGGCAGCCGTAGGCTCTCTGCAGGGCAGCCCGCAGCGCGTCCAGCGCCGGCACCGTGGGCGGCAGGTCGGGGCGCCGGTAGGGCCGAGCGTACAGCCCGTGAGCCCGGCCCCACAGGTTGCGGTAGTTCTGAGCGGCCACGCTCTGCATGAAGCCGTGCAGGGTGTCCACGTTGCCGCAGTGCTGGTCGGGGGGCAGCGCCCGCAGCGGGTACCTCAGCCGGGCCTTCCGCAGCCCGTGGATCTCCACCCGCGTCCAGCCTGCCGGGAGCTTCTGCACCGAGTGCTGCAGGAACGTCCTGACCTCCACCTCGCTCAGCCCCTCGGGCCGCGGGCAGGCGGCCGGCAGCACCCGGCGCTCCTTGAGGCTCGACAGCCATTTCGCCGGCACGAAGGCGGTGACGTGGGTCCTCTCGGGGGCCAGCTGCCGGCGGTCGATGCTCAGGTCCTTCTCCACGCTCTGCAGGAAGCTTTCCATGCTGGATTCTGCTGGGAGAGAGGCAGCCCAGGGAGGCTGTGAGTGTGCGGAGTGGCGCAGAACCACCCTGCCCTCCCCAGCGAGCAGCAAGTCTCACTTCCCCATTGGCACCAGGGTGAAAAAAAAGCGGGTTTTAGGAGCTTGCCCACTGTGTTGGTGTGTGGGGGTTGAGAAGGGACCAGCCCTGGCTCCTGAGGGACAAGGTGGGACCTCATTAGCCAGGCAGGGGGACATGGTGGGGCTTCCACAGCCCTAGTGAGTGGGACATGATGAGGACTTGCACATTCAAGTGCTGGGGGACAGGGCATGGTGGGGCTTCCACAGCCCTAGTGAGTGGGACACGATGAGGACTTGCACATTCAAGTGCTGGGGGACAGGGCATGATGGGACCTCACCAGGCCCAGGGGGGACACACAATGGCACTTCCACAGCCAGGGTGTGGGACAGGAGGGCATCTCTTCGTCCCCAGGCTTGAGGGACACGATGGGACACTCACAGCCCCAAGGACTGGTGGCAGGAACACGATGGGATGTGTAGGGGGACATGATGGGTCGTCTGCAACCCCAGGGCTGGTGGTGGGGACACGACAGCACCTCCGCAGCTGGAGGAGGTACACAATGGGATCTCTGCAGCACAACCCCCGTGTTGGGGACCCAGGGGCCAGGGAGGGGGGGCCACGGGGGCGACACAGAGGATGCCCACAACAAAGACCACGTCCCCAGCACCGAGCCATGCCCACGGCCGGACAGG
>VZRZ01004597.1:121380-131535 GCA_013398175.1 Climacteris rufus | reverse complement strand
TGTGATCCTGCTGCTCCACGTGCTGCCAGAGGAATAGGAATTCCCTGTGCGGCTGGATTCTGCCCCATGTCCCATGCAGGAAAACAGGAGGAGAGCATTTCTGGCTGTGTCCAGGCTCAGCAGGAGCTTGGTGGACGCTGGGATGGGCTCAGGCTGATGGGAGCCTGCTGTGGGCAGTGCTGAATCCAGCTGAGCTGCATTTTCCCAGCATTCTGGCCCCACCATGGCAAGGTCTGGTTTAAGCTCATTTTAAGACAGTTCCTGGCAGGGGCTGGGAGAATGTGATGGCTGTTTTCAGAGAGGAAACTTAGGAATTCTGTCCTGCAGCCCTGGCTTTGCCCTGTTGCCACCTCCCCTTTCTCCAGCTGTGGTGCAGGGAAGGAAGGCCTGGATTTGCTTCCCTGCTGTCAGCTCTAACATCCAACACATTCTCTCTGGAGTCATCAGGAATATCCTGAGCTGGAAGGGACCCACAGGATCATCCAGTCCAGCCCCTGTCCCTGCCCAGACCCCCAACAACCCCACCCTGGGCATCCCTGGGAGCGCTGTCCAAACCCCCCTGGAGCTCTGGCAGCCTCGGGGCCGGGACCATTCCCTGGGGAGCCTGGGCAATGCCCAGCACCCTCTGGGGGAAGCAGCTTTTCCCTACCCTGGGCAGGCAGCAGGATGTCCTGTGGGAGCTGCAGTGCTGCATTTTTCCCTGTGGCCGTGTTTTCCAGGGTGAAGAGGAGGAAGATGGCTGACAAGGTGCTGCCTCAGAGGGTGAGTGTCACCTCAGCACGAGGGACAGAGCTGAGCTGCTGCAGGGAGTGGGGGGAGGATCTCCCTGAGCTCTCTCTGCCCCCTGGGAATTTCTGCTGAGTCCCAAACCACTCTGGAATATTTCTGTCTGTCCCTCTGGCGTGGCAGGAGAGGTTTGGGGGGTGCTAAGTTGGACTCTGAGCAAGCAAGGATCAGGGATGGCTTGGGGTGGAGGTCTCAGGAGGTCCCTCAGAGTCCCTCTTGAGAATCCAGGGCTCCATTCCATGCTGGGAACACCGACAGGCTCCAGACTAGTTTGGGCAAAGCTTTGCAAGGCTCCAGTCTGGGTTTAAAATGACAGCTGAGTGCTGGACTCGTCACCCAGCACCTCCCTGGTTCCTGGGGCTGTGGGGGGAGCCAGGCCCTGGCAGCAGCCTGGGACTGAGCAGTGCTGTGTGCCAGATCCGGGAGCTGGTGCCAGAGTCCCAGGCCTACATGGACCTGCTGGCCTTCGAGCGCAAGCTGGACCAGACCATCGCCCGCAAGAGGATGGAGATCCAGGAGGCCATCAAGAAACCCCTGACAGTGAGTGGGGCCTGCCTGGGAGGGGGCTGGAAATCAGGGATTCAGGGACTCACAGGATCATTAAGGTTGGGAAAAGCCTCTGAGGTCATGAAGTCCAACCATCAACCCAGCACCACCACTAAGCCATGTCCCCAGCTGGAATATCCACGGGGATTTGGGACCTTTCCAGGGGTGGGGATTCCACCTCTGCCCTGCACAGCCCATTCCAATGTTTTACAACCCTTTCTGTGGAGAAATTTTCCCGAAAATCTCATCTAAAGCTCCCGAGGCCATTTCCCTTCGTCCTGAAGTGGAAATGGGTCAGTCCCCATCTCGCTCCAACCATCTGCGTTCCCATTCCACAGCAAAAGCGGAAGCTGAGGATTTACATCTCCAACACCTTCACCCCAGCCAAGGAGGAAGGAGAGGGGGGCGAGCGTGTGGCCTCCTGGGAGCTTCGTGTGGAGGGCAAACTGCTGGAGGATGTGAGGATCCAGGAGGGATGGTGGGAGGAGCAGTGATCTGAGAGGGTCACCCAGCAGGGATGAGGAGCTGCTGGGAGCACTGGTCCATAAGGATCACCCAGGAGGGATGAGGAGCTGCTGGGAGCACTGGTCCATAAGGATCACCCAGCAGGGATGAGGAGCTGCTGGGAGCACTGGTCCATAAGGATCACCCAGCAGGGATGAGGAGCTGCTGGGAGCACTGGTCCATAAGGATCACCCAGGAGGGATGAGGAGCTGCTGGGAGCACTGCCACTGTGCCGAGGACTCGGCTGGGGCGGCCCCGGCCCCACTCCAGGATCTGGGGCTGGATTTGGGATCAGGAATCTTTCCCTGTCTGCAGCCCAGCAAGCAGAAGAGGAAGTTCTCCTCCTTCTTCAAGAGCCTCGTCATCGAGCTGGACAAGGAGCTCTACGGGCCGGACAATCACCTGGTGGAGGTGAGGTGGGAAGGGGCCCCAGCAGGGCTGTGATCCCACTGGGGAATGGGGACATGGTCCTGCTGTTCCCCTCTGGGTGCCCAGCTCCCCAGCAGGGCTGTGATCCCACTGGGGAATGGGGACATGGTCCTGCTGTTCCCCTCTGGGTGCCCAGCTCCCCAGCCCAGGACCTGTCCTGTTGGGAGAGGGGATGGAGCAGGATGGATTTGGTGCTGGGGGGCAGTGCCAAGCCCTTCTCAGGGACCACACTCTCCTGCTTTGCAGGCTCAAGTTCAGGGATGTGTTTTCTTCCCTGGCACTGGCTCCTGGCAGCAGCTCAGCTCTGAGCCCCTCACACCACCGGAGTTTGGGGTGTGAGGGCAAGGTGGTGGCTGCAGAGGCAGCTCAGGCCCCCCACATTGGCACAGATTGGTCCCCACAGGGGTGCTGCTGCCACAGGAGGCTCATCCCGCTGCCACATGGCAGGAAGGGTTTGCTCTCCTGCCTGTCACTGAACGGGAGGGCCCTTGCCTGGGAGAGGGATCAGACCTCTTTTGGGTGCTCCTGCTTGGAGCTCCTCCTTGCACCCTGCTCATGCTTTTTCGCTGGGAGATTCCGTGGAGAGGCTGAATCCCCTTCCCAGGGGGATTGGGAGCAGCTCTGCTGCTCATTCCCTGCAGAGGCTGAGGCAGGATTGATCCAGGAGCTGTGGGAGCTCTGGATACCAAGCACTCAGGGCTGGAACTGCCCCAGGCCATCCCAGGGCTGGACCGGGAGGGCTCTGAGCTGACACCTGGGAACTGCCAGGGTGTGCTGCAGGCTGTGTGGCTGTGCCAGACCCTGCCCAGAGCTCTGCTGGCCCTGCAGACACAAAACCTGCTGGCATCTGGCTGCCATGGCCCTGGGCTGAGCAGTGTCCCCTGTGTCCCCTGCAGTGGCACCGGATGCCCACGACCCAGGAGACCGACGGCTTCCAGGTGAAGCGCCCCGGGGATGTCAATGTGAAGTGCACCCTGCTGCTCATGCTGGACCACCAGGTACGGCCTGGGGGCACTGGGAGGGCAGCCAGGGCTGGGAATGGGCTGGGACAGGGCTATGGATGAGGGCTGGGAGATACAGGGAGCTCTGGGTGCAGTGACACAGGGGCTGTGTGGGACACTCTGAGGGCCAGACAGGTCCCTCCTCTTCTTTGGGCACCAGGAGGAACTTCTTCATGAAAAGGGTTGTTAAACACTGGGACAGGCTGCCAGGGGGTGGTGGAGTCCCCATCCCTGGAGGTGTTCAGGGAACAAGGGGACACTCGGTGCTCTGGGCTGGGTGCCAAGGCGGGGATGGGTCAGAGGTTGGACTCTGCTCCGGGAGGGTTTCCCAATGCGGACAATTGTGGGATTGATCCCGGCTGTCCCTGCAGCCCCCCCAGTACAAGCTGGACCCACGGCTGGCCCGGCTGCTGGGGGTGCACACCCAGACCCGGGCCAGCATCATGCAGGCCCTGTGGCTCTACATCAAGCACAACAAACTGCAGGACAGCCACGAGAAGGAGTTCATCAACTGCAACCGCTACTTCCGCCAGGTACCGCACGGTCCCACCCAGACAGGCAGGAAAGGCTCTTCCACCTGCCACAGCCCCTCCATCTGTGCCCCTTCCCTTCCATCTGTGCCCCTTCCCCGGGCTCTGCCTTGCACCAGCAGCTTGGGGATGCTGAGGATGCCCCACCTGGCTGCACAGGTGGCAGAGGCCCTGCCACGGGTGCCAAAGGCTCTGCTTTGCCCCCCAGATCTTTAACTGCATCCGCATGCGCTTCTCCGAGATCCCCATGAAGCTGGCGGGGCTCCTGCAGCACCCGGACCCCATCATCATCAACCACACCATCAGGTGGGGGCACGGGCTGGGCAGTGTCCCCGGGGGCTCTGTGGGGTGGGCACTGGGATGGGCAGTGTCCCCGGGGGCTCTGTGGGGTGGGCATTGGGATGGGCAGTGTCCCCGGGGGCTCTGTGGGGTGGGCACTGGGATAGGCAGTGTCCCTGGGGGCTCTGTGGGGTGGGCACTGGGATGGGCAGTGTCCCTGGGGGCTCTGTGGGGTGGGCACTGGGATGGGCAGTGTCCCTGGGGGCTCTGTGGGGTGGGCACTGGGATGGGCAGTGTCCCTGGGGGCTCTGGGGTGGGCACTGGGATGGGCAGTGTCCCCAGGACTGAGGGTGCCCCATAGGGTGGGCAGTGGGCTGGGCAGTGCCCCTGGGACTGGGGGGCTCTGTGGGGTGGGCAGTACTGGACAGTGTCCTTGGGACTGGGGAGCTCTGCAGGGTGGGGAGTGGACTGGTCCAGCATCTCCAGGACTGAGGGGCTCTGTAGGGTGGGGAAGGGGCTGGACTGTGTCCCCAGGGGCTGGGAGGCTCCATGGGGTGGACAGTGGTGTCCCCAGGACTGGCAGGGCTCTTTGTGGTAGGGAGTGTGTTGGGCAGTGTCCCAAGAACTGAGGTGCTCTGTGGGGTGGGGAGTGGGATGGGCAGTTTCCCCAGGAATGAGGGGCTCTGTGGGGTGGGCAGTGAGATGAACAGTGTCCCCAGGGGCTGGGGGGCTCTGTGGCGTGGAGAGTGGGCTGGGCAGTATCCTCAGGACTGGGGGGCTCCCTGAGCTGGAGGGGCAGGAGGCTCCATCCCAAAGGACTGACAAGCACAAGTCACCTTGGGAGGGTGAGCCCCCAAATCTGGGGCTTCTTGGGGTACTGGTGTTGCTGTTGGGGGATCCATCCAACCCCAGTAGGGAGGGGGCTCAGGAGGTCCCCCCTAACCCCCGGGTTCCCCCAGTGTGGACCCCAATGACCAGAAGAAGACAGCCTGCTACGACATTGACGTGGAGGTGGACGATCCCCTCAAAGCCCAGATGAGCAATTTCCTGGCCTCCACCACCAACCAGCAGGAAATCGCCTCCCTGGATGCCAAGGTGGGGAGGGGACACTGCCAGGGGACAGCCCTGCAGGCTGTTGGGGGGGACACAGCTCCTGTGAGCCCTGTCACCTCCCCAGATCCACGAGACCATCGAGTCCATCAACCAGCTGAAGACACAGAGGGATTTCATGCTGAGCTTCAGCAACAACCCTCAGGATTTCATCCAGGAATGGATCAAATCCCAGAGGAGAGACCTCAAGGTAAAGGGGGAGGTACTGCTAGGGAGGTTTAGGTTCAACAGTAGGAAAAATTTCTTCATGGGAAGAGTTGTCCAGCCAAGGGCAGCGGTGGAGTCCCCATCCCTGGAAGTGTTCAAAAACACGTGGATGTGGCACCTGGGGACACGGCTGAGTGGTGAACAAGTGGTGGTGCTGGGTGAAGGGTTGAAGGTCTTTTCCAGCCTTAACGATTATGTGATTCTGAAACCTGGGGCTGAGCAGAGTGAGAGGCTGGGAGGGGGTCTGGGTCTGTCCTGGGGCTCAGGGAGGGGCCGGAGGGCTCTGGGTGCACCCCCGAGCTCATTCCCTGGGCCCCTCCCCGCAGATCATCACGGACGTGATCGGGAACCCCGAGGAGGAGCGGCGGGCAGAGTTCTACCAGCAGCCCTGGGCGCAGGAGGCCGTGGGCAGACACATCTTTGCCAAGGTGGGCTCGGGGGGTTTCGGGGCTGGGATGGCAGTGAGCTGTCCCCTGTCCCTGCCTGACCGCCGCCGTGTCCCCAGGTCCAGCAGCGCCGGCAGGAACTGGAACAAGTGCTCGGGATCCGCCTCACTTAGGGCGGGCGGGGCTGCCCGAGCCGGACGGTACCGACTGGAATCCAACAGCACTTGCACAAACCCCACGTGCCTGGAGGGACTGGACCCCCCTGGGCTCCCCGGGCCCCCCAAGCCCCCGCAGCGCCTCCTCCGCTTTGCATCGCGCCCCTCCCCGAGCAGCCCCCGCTCCCCTCCCGCTCCCGAAAAGCGCCGGGAGCTGGGAAGAGCTGCCCGTGCCCAGGGGGAGGAGCTGGCAGCCCCTCCCCGAGCCCAGCAGGCCCGGCCCTGCCCCTCTTCAACCAAAGTTCGTCATTCCAAACGCCAGCCCCCCCGGCCCCCGACGTTTTGCACTATTTTTGTGAACAGGTTTTATATAAAAAAAAAGAAAAAAAAAGAAAAAAAAAAAAGAGGCAGCGTTTTGTACAGTGGGTTTGTATTTGACTAATTAATTAATATATTGATTGAGTTCCTCTTCCTGCACTGGGCTCTGCAGGGGCTCGGGAGGTGCTCCCAGGGCTGCTCTTGGGACACGGAACCGAGGGTTGGGGTTCAGTTTGTGACAATCAGTTTATTCCTTCCCGCCCCCCCCATTTTACAAAATTAACCACTTATCTTGATGAGGTTTGGGGGGCACAGGGGGTGGCTCTGCCCCCAGGAGCCTGCAGGCAGGGGGGGCACCGAGAACTGGAGATGCTGGGGAGGGAGGGGACCATGGGGACAGTGCCACCACTGCCCCCCACTGAAGTGCCTTGGCCCCCCCGCAGGCTCCCGAGGGAGGGGGGGGCGTTTACAGATTCCCAGGGTTTGGCTCAGGGGTGCCTGCTCTGCCTCTTGTGTAACCAGTTTTTGTCTATTTTGGATCTTTTCTAATAAAACCAGTTAGCAGCAGCTCTGTGGGGTGTGTGCTGTGTCCTGCTGTGTCCTGCAGCCCCCACCTCATCCCCACGTCAGTGCCCAGGCCTGGCCCCAGCAGCTCTTTACTGTGGTGACACCACACAGGCAGCAGCTCTGGCCTCACCGTTACTTCCACAGCTTCTTGATGGACATGTTCTTCTCACTGTCCTTCTGCATCACCTGCGTGGGAAGGCAACAGGCATGGGTCCAGCAGGAAGTCCCAAACTGGGTGTTAATAACCCCAAAAACACCCCCAAGGCCAAGTTATAGCCCTGCACGGAAGGCACCGCACCCACTTCCACACCACTCAGGTGCTGACAACCCCCTTGTTTGTCCCACTCCAAGCCCTGCAGCTCCCAGGTGCTGGCAAACGCCACCCAGGACTCTGTGCCCCCAGAACCCACTGTCCCCCTGTTGTCACCTCTCCCCTGGCACCTACCTTGGCCACGGCCATCTCAAAGTCTTCCTGCGTGACGTGCACCCTCCTCTCCCTCAGCGCGTACATCCCAGCTTCTGTACACACACCCTGAGGGGACAGGGATGTCACCCAGTGCCCCCCAGCGCCAGCCCCAGTGCCCCCAGTGGCCCCAGCTCACCTTCACCTCAGCCCCCGATGCCCCTGGCATCAGCTCCGCGATTTTCCGCAGGTTGATGCCCCGCGTGAGGTTCATCTTCCGCGAGTGGATCTTCAGGATGTCCAGGCGTGCCTGGAGCACAGGGAGGGTTGGAGCCACGGGCACGGCTGCCAGGGAGAGGGTGGGGACAGCAGGGACGGCTGGGGGTGTCTGCTACCTCCTCGTTGGGAGGGGGGAACTCGATTTTCCTGTCGATGCGGCCGGGGCGCAGCAGCGCTGAGTCCAGGATGTCGATCCTGTTGGTGGCCATGATCACCTGCAGGGGACACCAAGCGTCACCACCGCGGGCACCATGGGGCCCGCAGGGCCGCAGGCAGGGCTGGCCCCCTCTACCTTGATGTTCTTGGTGGCCTCGAAGCCGTCGAGCTGGTTGAGCAGCTCCAGCATCGTGCGCTGCACCTCGCTGTCCCCGCCCGAGCCGCCCTCCAGGCGGGACGAGCCGATGGAGTCGATCTCGTCCATGAAGATGATGGAGGGCGCGTGCTCCCGCGCCATCACGAACAGCTCCCGCACCATGCGGGCGCCTGGGGGGCACGGGGATGAGCGCAGGGACAGCCCCGGGGGGCCCGGGCCCCAGAGCCGCCTCCCTGTGCCCGTTACCTTCCCCGATGAACTTCTGCACGAGCTCGGAGCCGGACACGCGGATGAAGGTGCAGTCGGTGTGATGGGCCACGGCTCTGGCCAGCAGCGTCTTCCCTGTGCCCGGGGGGCCATAGAGCAGCACCCCCTGCAACGGCCACACGGCACCTCAGAGCCGGCCAGGGACACGGGGACACCCGGCACCCCCAGAGCAGCACTTGCCTTGGGCTGGGCGATGCCCAGCGCCTCAAAGAGCTCCGGGTGCTTCACAGGCAGCTCGATGACCTCCTTGATCTCCTTGATCTGCTTGTCCAGGCCCCCGATCATCTCGTAGGTGGAGTCAGGGACCTTCTCCACCATCATGAGGGACACGAGCGGGTCCACCTTGTTGGGCAAGATCTTGTGCAGGGTGTAGCTGTCGTTGCGCAGGGCCACGCGGCAGTTGGGGGTCACCTGTGGGGACAGCACGGGGGGCTGGGTGTCCCTGCCAGCCCGGGGGAACAGCCGGGCCCCCTCCCGCACTCACGTCGTTGATGTCGATGTTCTTGTCCACGTCCACCACGAACTTCCCCTCCGGGTGCACCTGGAAAAGAAAAAATACCCCAAAGAGTTGTTTCTCTGGGAAGTTCCCTGTTGGGGGACATCCACAGAGCCTGAGAGGAACAGGAGCCAGCAGCTCCAACCCCACTGGGCATCCAGGGGCAGCCCCAGGCCCAGCAGAGCCATCCTAACCTGCTCCTCTGGAGAAGGAGCTCCCACTCCCCATCTCTGAGCTGCCACATCCCCCTCAGCAAACACTGACCCCCCTGGAGACACGGGGAGGCTCTCCCAGGCCCCACTCCCCGCTGGGGCAGCTCAGTCTCGTACCTTGACCAGCACCTTTTTCTTGTCCATGGCTCTGACCACCTCTCCCACGTAGGATCCCTGTTCCTGCAGCAGCTGCAGCTCCTCCCGCAGCAGCCGCACTGGGGACAGGGACAGCTCAGCACCGGCCCCGGGGGCTGCAGACCCCCAAGACCCCCCAAACCCCCGGGGAGGAGGAGGAGGGTCCAGCCCTACCCTTGGCGTTGAGCTCATTCCTCTGCGCCTGCAGCCGCCGCAGGTTCTGGCTCTTCTCGTTCACGATGAGCTGGGGGGAAAGCTTTGCTGAATTCTGTGCAAGGCTCACCTAAACCCAGCGTGGGCCACAGCTTTTAGCATGGAATCATAGAACGGGTCGGGCTGGAAGGGATTTTAAATCTCATCTCATGCCATCCCCTACCACGGACATGGACATCTTTTCCATCTCAGGTTGCTCCAAGCCACATCCAACCTGGCCTTGGGCATTTCCAGAAATGGGGCAGCCACAACTTCTCATTCCAGCCCCTCACCACCCCCACAGCAAAGAATTTCTCCCCAAGATCCCATCTAGCCCTGCCCTGTGTCAGCTGAGACAGGGACCTGGACAGGGACAGCCCTTCCCAGCAGGACAGAGTTGGCCAAACCCCACTGCAGGAGCAGCAGCGCTCCCAGCTCGGAGCACAGACCCATCCTGTGCCCCCCAGAGCCCACAGCGAGGGTCCTGCTTCCCTGGGGCAGAGCTCCTCCTGCACTCCAGGACGGGGCCCTGCAGCACAGGGAATACTGGGGGTGCTCTCCAGGTGTGGAGACACGGCCACGCCATCCCGGCTGAAGGCACAGTGACACTGTCCCGGTGTCCCCACGCAGGTGCTCACCTGCCGCTCCTCGATCTTGGACAGGTAATACTGCCGGAGCCCCGAGCCGCCCTTCCCATCGTCCATCTCCATCTGCAAGAGCAGCGCTCAGCGGGCTCCAGCACCCCCCGTACGCCCGCGGCCTCGCTGCTGCGCCGCAGGTCTCCAATCCCCCCAACCACCCCGCCCCGGGTGCTGGGTCCTCTTTTCCCTCCCCTCCATCCTCTGCCCCCCGGTCCTGAATCTCCCCTCCCGAGCCGGGTGCTGAGTCACTCTTTCCCTCTTTCCATCCTCTGATCCCTGGTCTTTCCTGGATCCCCTTTTCCCTCCCCTCCATCCTCTGCCCCCCGGTCCCCAATTCCCCCGCCTGTCCCGGGGCTTCAGTCCCCTTTTCCCTCCTTCTCACCCCCTTTCCCTGCCTCC